>CAEFZY010074858.1:0-16284 GCA_903066815.1 Brachyrhaphis roseni
TCAAGTAGTCAGTAATCTAACTAAGTTACTTTTTCAAGGAGTAATCAGTAATCTGATTAAAGTTACTTTTTCAAAGTAACTATGCCATCACTGGTCAATACTAAAAACGAGATATCTTGAATTTACTTTAAGTCTAGTCATAAGTTAACTGTAAATATATGAAATACTTGTTTCTGATTGGTAAAGTATTTACTCCAGTTTTATTTGGTAAAATATAAGCATGTTTTTTGTATGTTTGCTTAATTTTTAATAGTCTTTGTAACCATGTTCCTTTCACTGAATGTATAAAAGGCAGACCTGTGAACAACCTGTAATTCTAGCAGTGATCAATGATGGCTTGATCACTGAGCACAATTTATAAGTCCCACTAGTTTTCTGACTTTGGGTTTAGAACATGAAGTTGGGATCAAATGGAGCATTTAATGAGTTTCAGTGTTAGACTGTTAATGACGCCTCGCTGCTCTCTGACCGTGTGACTCATCCTCTCAACAGATTTTGGCCCTGGTGTTCTCCATGCAGATGTACTGTCAAATTCTCCAAGCTGAGAAGAACCTGGACTAACAGCAGCCTGGCTCCGGCTCAAGTGGGCCTGAGTTGAATCATCTAAAAGGAGGAACTCCAACAGCAGCAGGGGGCGCTCTACTGCTTGAAGGAGGGGAAAAGGATGGATTTGAAATGCTCTGAGGTGACAGGGTCCCAGTGATTCCAATGCAACTTTATTAATGTGTGTGTTTGTGACATATTGAGAATGTATATGTAACTTTATATTTTCCAGCAAATAAAACAACTTAAGAATTTGATTAGTTATCATGATTAATTGTATACGTTATCAATCATTTTCAAAATGCTGCCTAATAGTTACCTTTGATTGCTGTGTTACATTCTTCTTCTTGTGTGTAAGCTCCACTAAATTAAGTTTCTGTCATTATGGTGCCGTGGATGCAGCTTAATGCTGCTGTAGTTCACCATCTAGTTTGGATATTGCAGATCTATAGAGCAGCTGGAGGGAAAAGCCACTTCCTTTGAAACTTTCTGCTGATTCTGTGGCGTTTGGTGCAGCCTCAGCTGATCCTGTGCTGTATTTAAGAACTGCATTGCTGAACAGAAGGCGTTGTCTAAGTGTTGATTTCATTTGTGGAAATGTGATAGAGAAACACCACTGCAATCCTCCATTTGAACAACAGCTCAACTTTCCAGTTAGAATCAAAAACAGGCAAAAATAAGGTTATCTCCTGAGTATTTATGTATAGACTCTGGTTAATGTTTAATTCATCACAAGTAACTGAAGTGCAATATCATTGTGCAGTGTAATCTGATTCTTTACAGGTTGAGCAACACTCAGACTCACACTACAAGCTGCTTCTGTAAGGTTCAAACTGAAATAGGATGATTGTAAGCTTTGTGTCTGTTCACATTATATTGATCAGACTCCAGAAGCTACAGTATATTCCTGATTAATAAAACATGTTAAGATTATGTAGCACAAAATGACCTTTTCATTTCAATGAAGTGATACTGAGTTTAATTAAAGCGAATCATTTTGAGGAACTTGTGAACATTTGGTTTCTTATGTTGTGCAACTAGAATCAGTTTGTCTGAATGACATAATATATAAGGAGAATTTGTCTTCAGATGTTTAAATTGACGGACAAGGGAATGTTTTTCATAGAAATTACTTTTTTATTGTAGAAATTATGTTTCTGTATGATTTATTTCTCGATCTTTGAGTATAAAAAGTCAAAGAACCTGAAAGAAAAATATTATGGAGTAAAAACTGTTATATCATCAAAAAGTAAAACCGTTACAACCGTCTCTGTCCATTATTTAAAAAATAGTCTTTCTGCACTCACTGGCCACTTTATTAGGAAAACCTGTTCACCTGCGTGTTAACTAAAGCAGCAAGTCACATAGCGACGGTTCCTCTGGTGTTTTTCTACTTTGACATTTCTAGCTTGAGGAGCCAATCAGAGACGACCATGGTAAACGTTGTTTGTCTGAATTTTCCTTCTGTGGGGCAATGAGGGTTATTTCTATCTTGATCTCCATCTTCAATAAGTTGTCAGGACAATCTTGTAAAACAGATCTTTGACTTTGAGGAGTTTTATCCTGGTTAAATGAAGATTGGAGAAGTTATTTTAACTTATATTTTGTAATAATGATTTAAAAACAGATTACATTTGTTTGAAAAACACTGCTTCACACCACTGTATCTGACTCATTGCACTGCACTTGGTGATGTGGCTGCAGCTGCTCTGTCAAAGAAATCCACTCCATGAAGCTTCTGACTCTCAGACAATATCAGCTGACTCCACTGAAGTTCCCAAACACTTTCTAGAACATATCACTAGATGGTGATATGTACAATAATTGCTTGTAGATTCATCTATTTAGATTCACTGTTCTCTTTAGGTCACCAGGTCGTTGCCTGTACCAAACAACAAACAGGGACATCTGAGATGTTTAACTGTGGAATCTAAAACATTTTACAAGTTAAAGATGTGGATAAAAACTCCTGTTAGACATTTTCTAGAGGTTGATTTTAACATATCCAAAATACTGGACTTGTATAATACAGAAAAACTAAGCACAAGAGTCATCAATATAATCTTTGGAGTTTAATAAAAAGACAGATAAGAGTTCCGCATTTAGTCAGTTACAGAGGTTGGACATTATCTATAGTACATGATCCTCCACGTCAGCAGTTTCACTGGCAATAAATATTTACATAAAACATTTTCTACTCTGCCTAATATGACTAAGGTAAACTGCAATAAAAAACACAATGATAATTCAACAAACATCACAGTTTCCCTTCTTCACTTTAGTGCATTACAGAATGTAGGTTGTGTTTCGGACGCTGCAGCCTCCTGCTGCTGTTTAACCCGAACACAGCAGGCTCAGTGCTGAACGCAGCCAACGCTACAGGAAAATAAACACTTAAATTATTTACCATACATTATTATTAAACATGATGTAAACAAAACATAGTAAAGCATAGACAACTATAATTTACTTTGTTTCATGTACCAATATGATTACATTTGACAGTAAAAGGCATTTTCCCCACGATTATGACTAAAAGAACTCTTAAACTCATTTATTATAAAACATCTTTACAGTAAACATGTTCCACAAATTCCTGATCCAACAACCCTGAATATTTTTGCATTGCATATAATAATATATTATATTATTTTATCTTATATAAAAAAAACACACAAAAATTTTGATAACAAAGTAGTGATCATATTACAGTACTGACAGTAGCAGCTGACACTTGGCGTATGAACATCACAAGATTAATAATGTTGTTTAGCATAAACATATGTACTGTACAAGAGAAGCTTTTTAACTCATCTGCTCACTCACACCGAGGAGTCTGTGGCTATATATTAACCCATACTGTAAATGCTAGCTGATTTTCTCATCTTTAAAAATAATATCAGGCCAGTCTTATGAGCTGACCATCAGTGAGCTGCACATAGGCAAGTAAATATCAGCAATCATTGAATATTCCTAAACATTTTATGTTTTCAACTTTTTCCAAAGACGTTTCCGGAGAAGCTGTTTATATTCAGAGATGGGGTCGATGTGAACCACATCATTTTCATTTTTAAATGCATCAACGCAACCAGTGACAGAAAGAGGCTTTGGAATTTGTGCACTCTCTAGAATGTTGACATGCTCCTGGATCAGAGCATGTTTAGCATACATGATCAGCTCTGGCTGGTGAAGAGACAGCTGCAGAGTCCTGGGCCGGTTCCAGGGTTACAGTACGATAAAACTGTTTGAAAACCACTAAACTTTTACTGCTGCTGCAGTTTTTTCTTCGGCTGTTTGAAAAGTAAAGCAACCCTTTCAGCCCCTCAGGCTTGACTGACTGCTCACTTATTATGAGCTGTTATGTTTGTGTTCCTCTATACTGTAAAGAGCTAAACAGATAGATATGTTTGTGTGCAACTTTAGAAAAGGTACCCCATAATTTTTTAGCATTTTTTCCATGAGCTTTGTCAGTTTAAAATGTGACTTAGTAAAGTAGCTTCTCCTAGAGCTCTGCTATTTACAATAAAAGCTGCTGTAAAACATCTCATAATACAAGAAGTAAAATACAAGTAGTTGATTTGCTTTTTGTTCTTTGTTTTTCCACAACAAAATGGATTTAGCTACTTAGTTTTAGTTTAAAGGACAGCAGGTCCTTGAAAACCAAGGCCAGTAGCAGCAGTGACAATAAGCTGGTCCTTGGTTGAGTGGTTAAATGTAAAACACAAACTGGAAGCACCCTGGTGCTGCAGGAACCAAAGAGAGCACGTCTATGTAACGTGACTAGTCAGATTAAACTCTGCTGGTCGGCTCCTCACACTCTGTTAGATGACATCATCCAGTTGAGCCTTGGTTCACGATAAACACACATTCAGGACATCAGTCCCACTCCTCAGTCCTGTCTATATCCAGCACCTTTCCCTGCAAAGAAAACACAGCCACGTTTGAGCTGAGAGGAAAATAAACTTGGTTTTATGTTGTCTGGGTTCTACAGGCTCACCTCAGAGAATTAGCATCATCAGAAAGTTTTTATTTCAGTAACATGATTCAAAAAGTTAAAGACATATTATAGAGATTCACTACACGCACACACACACACACACACACCCACACACACATATATATATATATTTTTTTTTTTGTTTTTGTTTTTCACTCACGCTTGTACCTTGTTTAACATTTTACATTAATTGTACATGTTAATGTATTACTGTTCATAGCCCTAACATATAGTCAATATTTATTCCAATCCAATGTAATATATCCAGTTGCAGTGATATTCCATTTTCCTGAGATGCACCTGAACAGGACCACTCACCCATCCTCCATGACTTTTGACCCAGGGGATAAAGTTGTCCATGTAGCGCTCTGCGAAGCCCTCTATCCGCTGCGTTCCTGTGGCCGTCACCATGCGCCGCGACACCTCCATGGAGATGGCTATTCGCTGTAGTGTTGGACTAGACGACGGTTTCAGTGGGGGGGCCTCAGTCACCTGACTCCTGCCAAAGATGTCTAGGATACGCTCGAACGATGAGTATGAAAGACGAGACAGTCTGGAGCGCAGCTCAGGATCCTGCTGGATCTGCCGGGGAAGGTCACAGGTTGACAGCAGTCTGTGTCGTTAGCTTCATCTTTGTTGTATTGTACATTAAACTGTCTGTACATGCTTGCTACATTATGGAAGCCACGTTCAGGAGGTTGAACCTACAAATGTCCTACATCATTTATTTCCTATTAATTTTAATAAAGATTTCTATGGAAATTCTAAAATTACAAATTCACTTGTTTTCCAGCTTAACCAAAGAACTGTTAACATTTGATAAACAAATATATTTTCTACATTTATGTAATTAATAATGTAATGGAACATACCTTAGTGTTCATAGCATCTCCTTCTGAACTCAGCAGCTTCACCAGCTGCTGAGCCACGACTTCTTTATCACACACTGCAGAAATATGGAGACATCAGTTCAGTTCCAGAACCCGACCCTACAGCTCTGACCTCATGTCTGACATGAACCAACTAAAAATGACTGCCTGTTTCCCTCCACTGCTACTCGTCTTGACAAAGAACTAACATGTGCATGTTAATAATTCATAATTAACACAAAATATAGGCCTTATTTGCCAATTTTACAGACTTATTTTATTGTGCAACCACAATAAAATAAGTCTGACTCTTGTTTGCTTTAGCTATGCAGGGTTTTATACAGAGAGCTTCTGCTTCATATCTCTGTTATTAACAGGTGAAATGGCACTACTGACCATCTGACTCTCACAAGAAAGCTAGAGCTTATTAACATACACTGGGTGTGTGTTAATGAGAAATAATACACATGATTTATATCACTGAAATAAATGAACTTCTTTATGATTCAATATGATGCACATGAACTACATGAGCAGAACTAGGTGTGGATGTGGTTACCTGGCGGTCGCTTTAATTTTGGGCTTGGCGTCTTTATGTTGGTGGACTGTTTGATGATGTCGTCCAGCTTCTGAGCTATTTCTTCATAAAAATCCAGAGGCTGGTCTGCTTCTTTAACTATTATAGATACAGATGAAAATTCATTTTCTGCAGACAAGCCTGCCATATTAGTTTGCTAAAACAGTCAAACTACATATCATCTTCAAGAACAATCTTTACAGCCATGACTTCCTTTAAGTAGCAAATAGCTTCTTTGCATTGTGGTGACGTCGTGATGCGAGATTGCTAAGCTCTTGCTCAATTTAACTTTGCTTTTTTATTTACCTTATAAGTTCAGTCGTTGTTTCCACAAACACAAAATAATCAGAAGGTTGAAGGTTCTGAGGGAAATGTGTTTCAGAGGTTTGTGAAGTGGAACTCACCAGGAGCGACGGGCTTGTTTGCTGCTGCCGCTTTCTTGCCAGATGCCACGTCACTCTGTCTCCGAGGATGAGACTCGTTTTGTTCTTTCTCCTTCTCTTTTTTCTCTAATTTCTTTTTGAAAAACGAAGCAATCTTTCTTTTGATTGCTTGTCTTTGCTTCCTCGTGGTTTCAACTTCCTCTTCATCTGAAGATGAGGAGGCTGAGAGGCTCTCCTGTAAAAAAAACAGATTTCATATTACCACTGAATGTTTATGCTCCATCACCAGAAATACGTTATTCTCTTCACTGACTGGATGTTAACCTCTCACAGTATGAGCCTAACAGAACACTTCCTTGTGATATCTGTCTAAGGGCCATGTCAATGCTGGTTTTACTCCAAAACCTTCCTTGATTTTGCTGATCAAATAAGCAAAAGAATTGTCTTTGAAGAGAACTGCACTGATTTCAACATGTTTAACCCAGACTGACACTATGAGAAGGACCCCAAAAACACTGTTAGAAGACACATCAGCACATGCAGAGGCTTTGGGAGAGATGTTGATTTGTTTCAGAAGGTACAGACTACCAGAGTGCATTGGAACAGTCAAATCAATACCGACTTTGCTGAAATCTCTGAAACAGGTTGAAAACCTCCCTGAAGTAAAACTGAAATTTAGCATTTGGTGAAATTGATCATTACAATTTCCCCACTAGTGTCGTCTATCATCAAGACTCATCAAAGGCCATAAAAGGCAACCGAAGTCAACCTAACTAGCTAGACAAATACATTGTCAGCATGAAGAGCTTGAGAGCAGGACACCTGAAATGTTGCTGCCTACCAGACATTGCCTTCCAGCAGCCAGGATTCCCTTGAGGAAGAGGTTCTCAATATTCTTAAAGAAATGTTAAATAAAAAAGCAGCTTTATAGTATTGATTATATTATAATATGACAACAACTGGAACTGAATATATTGTGCAGCTTTAGATGAACTATTAGTGGAGGAGTTAAAATGATGTCTTCAAGTAAAAACATGTTTTTACGATTAGTTTGAAGAGTCACAATCAAATACTCCTTTCTTTAAATAAAAAAGCATAAGTGAGTACAACTTTTGTGACTATTTATCTGTGACAAATTATAATAATTCCTAAAGGTGATTAAATCAACTAGGACTCTCCGTAGCCTTAAAAAAAACCATTTATTACTGGAGATGCAACAGAAACATGGATTTAATTTTTTTTTTTTTTTAACTAAAGCAATAACTTTTACTGAGGATGAACACAAAGACAGACTAACTAATTGAGGACTAAACGTGAAATAAAAGCTACAGTTCCTCACTTCTGCTGGCTGGGACTGTTTGGACTTGCTGCTCCGGCCCAGTGAGCCTTTCCCACGGATAATGGACCTCTTCATCAGGTCCTTGATTCCAGTCTTCTTGTCGTCTTCTTTTTCCGTTTGAGCGTTTGCTCCGTCCTTTCGTTTAGACTGTGGCGACGAGCTAGTATGAAAAATACACGTTCTGAATAATCAGCTTAGTTCAGAAATTACATGTAAAAATTCCTTCATATTTTAATTCAGAAAAAATGGAATTCAAACTAAGAAAAGCAGTATTGGTGTACAGTGCCTGGCAAAAGTATCATAACTCTTGTAATTTTTCATATTTAACCTTGTTATAATGGAACTATTGAATTAAGCTTCACACCACGTCACCAAAAGAAATAGATCATAATAATATCCACATAAACCAGGCTTGGTCAGACGACCCTCGTAAGATTTCTGACAAGAGTCAAAAAAAATCCATCACTGCTGCACAATGGCTGCACCTAAAGGTGTATGTCTTTTTAATACTGGAGTCTTGAGTGTCAATAATAGTATCATAACTTCTTAACTGAAATCATATCAAATCTTTGAACAGTCTAGGGGAGAAAAAAAATCCCCAACAATAACATTTTGCTCAAACACTTCAACTTTCAATCAGAAAACTCCAAACAAAAGATATTTTTTTTCTTTTTTTTTCAAAAGAGAAACAAAAGAGAATCATGCTGAAAAATAAAACTAAAAAAAGAGAAAATTGTGAAATTACAAATATTAACATTATACGGTAAAAAAAAACAATTAAAAGAATCGACAGTAAAAGTATACAGAATAAAAATGTGAAAATAAATTCAAATGGAATCAAAATAATTAAAAATGTAATTACATCATAAAATATTGCTCAAACACCAATGTAGAGCTTTTTTAAATGCCAGCATTACCTGTGCTTGTTATGATCATCATAGGCTCCTGCTATCCTGCCAGGCCTGTCTTTGTGGGGGGTGGAGATGGTTCGTTCAAGAAAAGCCTGGAGGACTCGATGCGTCTCAGTCTTGATCTCGATCAGAGAGACGGACGAGACGGAACATCTACGATCTGCAGGCTCCGACATCCCTGACTGGAAAGCAGACAGAAAGCAGCGAACCTCAAACACATGAGAAATAAAACTATATCTCTGTCATTTTAAAATTACAAAACAGTCAGAAATAGCTCCGTCACAATGAGGAAGTCAATGGACTCTATTAAAATAATTGCAGCATTAGTCTACCATCATTTAGTTTTCGTTCCCCTCCAGGACAATTCACACTGGCAAAGTGAAGCAAGGTGGAGCTTCCCCTCTCCACCCTGTGCAGGATGCTGTGCTTTACCTCCAGCCACACTGTTTACACTGTTTACACTGTTTACACCTTGAATTAATAAAGGAGCTATTTCAATCTTTGTTTTATAAACTCTGTGCTCCTATATTTCTAGTTATGACTCTAAAAGTACAATAGGATTTTTTCAGAGATTTAGTGTAGGAACATGTCACCAAGCATAGATTGGTATTTGACAGGAATCCCAGTCACCAGACACCTGAAGGAAACGTCTGGTGAAAAGATGAAGTAGTAGATGTCCAGTTCTGATGGACAAATCAAGGTTGTGGAATCATTACACAGAGATGTGAATCAAGTTTGAAACTCCAACTTGAGTTGCACTATCTAATGTAATGAAGAGTGAAAGGCAGAGTGAGCTCCAGACTGCAGCTGGTTCATTCAGAAATTCAGTATGAGCAGGTTTTAATCACTTTCAAGTATTTGTCTTAATGTATAAATGCTTATTTATATTTGTAATAGGGTTGATATTACCCTATTACACATATAATAGGGTATACATATACATACATAGTTTTTCAAAATAATACATATCAATCTTTAGCAGATTTATAGATGGATTAAATTATCAAAATATAATTGCTTATAGATATTAACAGATATTAATGTGAAGATGTTTTGTAATGTTGCCCCAAAGATAAAACAGCACAGGTATAGATTCCTAACCTACAGTGAATCAGGCTTAGATGTAGAAGAGATGTCATCCATTTCATGTCAAAATGTTTACTTCACTAGTTAGAAACTTGAGACTTTACTAGGAAAAAATGACTTGTCCGGCTCTGTCTTTCTGACAACTTAAAATTTTAATTATAGGGTTAATGATGGTAATGCCTTATTTAATTATGGGACTTCTAACTGAAACACCTGAGTCATCATGCCATGATATTTCTCTGTCATTAAATTGTCTGTGTCTGAATATGCTATAGTTTCATGTTTAAAGTCTTTGTGTGGAACATAACTCAACATATTGGGACAGTGTTAGAACAGGATGTCTGAGCTGATAAGTGACCAGTGTTGCTGTCCTGTCAGGATGGACCATCTCAAGATGCTCTGAGGAAATCATGTTCTCTGGCTGTCTAATTAAATCTAATTAAATTAAACCAAGCCCAACCGTTAACGGCAGCCATGACGAATTTCACTTCGTCTGTCAGACGAAGTGAAACACACTATCACTGGTCATAATGTTATGCTTGAATGGTGTAAAACAGAGTATATAGCAAGTAAAAGAACAGAGAACTGAGCCCTCACTCATTTCAATGGAGGCCCCGGAAAGCACCGAGCGCAGCCGAGTCATTTCGGCTGAACACCGGGCGGCTAGTGAAGAAACTAAATAACTCTACAACAAGGAAATGCTCTCAAGAAACCTGTCTTTACCTCGCAGAAAGGAGCAGTAACAGCCGTAACAGCTGAATGAATTTGCTAGTGTTACATCTTATTGAAAGCAGCGTTACAGCTACTAGTTTAACTGGACCGAACTTCTAGTTTGGGACACAGAATCTCAGTGACTCGGGACGAAACTTTTTCCCACACAGACTGTTGATAATAACTTCATATTAACATTGCTGTAATTATTCTGGGCCTGAAATGAAGGAAAACTGCACCGAAACCGCCCAACTTACCCGCTTGTGTTTCGGTTGTCGAACAGTGACCGAGCGGAGGTTTGTTGTTGTCCTGACTCCTGGAAGTCGGTCTGCGCAGCTACACTGGACAGCTCGGCAAAATGAGGAGCTATTCTGGATGAGCCAATCAGGTGTCTCCTCCTGAGACCGCTGAAAATGGAACCTGTGGTTTGTGTCTTTGCGTCTTTAGGTTTTTTTTTTTTTTTTACTTTCGTTTGTTTTTCACATGTGAATACTCGAAGAACATGCTAATTTATGTGTGTTGTATTTGTGTCTCTGTTAGCCTTAAACACCAATACAGCAATGATAACAAAAAGAATTGGTATTAGTATGTGCATGTGTCTCTGTTGGCCTATGATGAACTGGTGACCTGTCCAGGGTGTAACCCATCTCTCACCCAATCACTACTAGAGAGGAGCACCACCACTCCTATGCTCTGACCCCTTCCTCTCTGCCCCCAATCTTAAGTACAAGCGGGCGATGGATGTTATTATTTATATGTTAAAGTGGCAGTATTGTGTGTCATCAAGACACATGGTGCCATTTTATATCACAATCAAATAACCATGTTAACTTCAGTTAAAAATGCTATTCATATCAAATATGACTTTGTAATTTAACCCCTTGAAATTGGGCCTCTGTCTCTTTAAAAACTCCTGCTCTGGTTAAAACTCCACTTTCAGGAAGTCAATACAACATGCCTACTCTCTTAACCCTTTAACAATGTTTTTTGTTTTTTTTTTTACCAGCGTTTTATTGAGAAGCAGCTCCTATAATGAGCTCAGCAGTTCCACCAGTTGTTTGCTAGTTGCTGCTGGCTAGTCTGAAGGAGCTGAGTGGAGGAGGGTTGCTCTGTGAGGCAAACCCTGGGGAGTTTAGAAACTGCAGCTGTGAGGAGGCACTGGCACTCGGTCCACCCCGATGTTTTCCCATGGAGATTAAAGGATTTCTCAAACATGCATGAAAGAATCACAGCAACACTTCAAGTTTTTGATGAGGGAATAACATCACACAATGGACAGTTTTTAAAAAGTCAATTTTACATAAAACTGCCCCTTTAAATTTTCTGGTCAGATTGATAAGGCTTACCTAGTTTACCCAAGCGAGTGTCCAAGCTCTACAGCAGTCTGAAGCCAGGATGCAAGACATTCACCAACATTCTCCTAAATCATTTTCATATTCATATTTGATCAATGACATGCAGAAAACTCCCCTCCATTCTGGTCCATACTGAAAACTTTTACAACATTTTGCAAGAAAAAGAACATTAATGCAAAAGAGATATTATGAACACCAGTTTAAGAATTTATTCAAATGCTTTTCAGTCGACTTCATGCTACAATACATGTCATAAATGTCATACATGTCACAGTCATAAAATTACAAAATTATTTGTTCTGAGGAACAGATTCCCTTGAAAATCACCAAAAATAAAGAAAAGCAACAACAGGACAGATTCATCAGTTCAAATAGGTTCTGATGTGAGAATAGACACATCTTTATTTCATGTGGAAGTGATGGAGGAGAGCAAGTTGGCAGTCTTTGGCACAGCGCCTCCCAAACCTGTCCAGCGTCAATAAAATCAAGGCACTGGTACAAGGATTGGGAGTGACCAGACCAAGAATGAGGAACATTGACCAAAACAAAAAACAGAAAAAAAAAAAAAAAACTCACAAATGCCAGTAAAGTTGATGATGAAATGTTTATCAGGTTGGGGAGAAGTTCTGTTGATGCTGAGCTCTGAGTCCTAGTCAAAGTCTTGTACTGCATACCTTCCCTTCTCTGCAGCGCACTCCTGATCTGCTTGCAAATAAAGAGCGCTAGAGTTGAAAAAAAGAGTAATTCAGTTGAGTTGTTGAAATACATCAGACCTTAACCTTAACACAAGTAGAACAAGGTGAGAAAACTTGTAACAAAACTCTTGAATATATTATGAAAATCTAAAATATATTTTCAAAAAACATGTCATTCTGTTTTCTAAGGTAAATACTGAGCTCGGTTCTTCGTGAAGCTGTTTTGTGCATGCTTACCTTCTGCAACACAAAGCCATTTCCTGCCAGAAACTTGCTGCCTCCTTCCAGCTCTAAGTCATCTCCAGCTGAACCATCCTGTGCATCGATCTGTCCTCTGCCACATCTCACACTCCTGTCCCCAGATCCTGACTCCGCTCCCTCTATCTATCTGCTCCCCTGCAAAAAAAAAAAAAAAATCACAGTCCCTCAGAGGTGTGGCCAATAAGGAACCAGGCAGCAGGGTGAGGCACTTCCTCTGTGACAGGAAACTAACAACAAACACCCAGAGACCACAAGCAGGAGAAGGGGGAGGGGAATGAGATGAAGAGATGATGAAGTTTGATGACTCTGAGTACAGTTACAGAGTTCACAGATGGGTCAGGGTAAAAAAATAATAACTAAAAAAAAAAAATCGCTCTAGTTGATGTTTAAATTCAAATTAATCTTAAAGGACAATTGGAGTCGATGTAGTGAAGCCTGACTGTGAGCTGCAGATTGCTACCACCTGATTGTTCCCTCTTTTTCTCACCTGTGGCCTCTTCCAAAAATCCCACAAGTTAGTTTGTTCAGAGCTGATGCAGAATTTGATAGAACATCAAGGGTGTCTCCACTGACCAGGACCTTATCTTTGGAGATGTAAAAGTCTCATTCAATGTTAATGAACACAAACTGCTCCTATAAGTAAGTAAATTCCATCATGAACACGAATATTATTATTGACTGCACATTCCAGTTTCAGTGTCAGATGAGTAAGTACGGTGATTTTTTTTCATGCTATATTCCATAATAATAATTGTAGATTAACTCCTTCATTGTTATAAGTCCTCTTCGTAATCCTTTGCAAGGATTACAAAGATGATCTAGTGAACAAGATCCTTCAAGTAATTTCCCTTAGAAGAATAAACTTCAGGTTTTACCACTTCATACCAGTCAGTGGGAAAGTAAAGCTGGAACATTGACAACTGAATGCAGTGATCGGTTATTCATTTTACCATTCATTAATGTTCACATTAGTCAATGGGTCAATGATGTCCTCATGACAGTTAAGGTGTTTAAAAGACCCATCCTTCAAGGCATAAGTTAAGATTTTCGACTTGAGATTATGTTAAATGGTTTATCAGGGTTGTTAAGAAACAAACATTTCTAATTGATATACCATGTAAGAAAAAAATCTGATGCATGAGCCCATTTTCAAGTTTGTGTCTTGAAAGAAAATCAACAATCATTTTAGACACTGCTGTTCTTGAATTCACCTCATTTGTTATGGTTGAAATATTAAAGTAAGGCAGGAAAACCTGTTCTTTAACATTCCTTCTAGCTGTTGCTGCCAAAGTTTTTAAATGGGTGAGAGGTCCCTTCACCATTTTTGTAATTTTGTATTTTTGGTAATTTCCTCCCCAGGAGAGCTAGCATACCCACCAGGTGACCCTTGCTACCAGCAGAGAGATCAATGGCAAATCACAAACATTTGTGGTGATCCAGGCAGATTACAGCTTTTGCTCATTTATGAGTGGTAAAGTTGCACAAAAACAAAAAGATGTAGAACTTCAAGCAGGATTAAACACGGATTCATTCTTGTCACCGTTTGCTTCTGCTTCTACATGCAGACCATGATCCACCAACCCCTTCAACCTATCTCTTCCTTGAACCATTCAAAATCTCTCAAAACTGTCAAAAATTGCTTATTTGTCAAAATATTTATTAATCTCCTCTGATCAGCTGGATTCTTGTTCCTCTCATGTTGTGATTGGCCCAAACAAACACAATTCAAACCTACCAGTCGTTTTTCTCTGCGCACATTTTGAAGGCCTTGCATTTAATGAAATCTTGCAACGGAAACCTATATTTCATTACCCATTTGTGTTTTACAGTCAGTATACACTTGTATGATGTTTTTAGGACTTTTTTGAGTTTTCATGATGTAAAACACTTTGAAGATAGTGTACACTGAAACCAATGGAGTTGGGTTATTTCTGATCAAACTGTCTTGTTAATCAAGATCAGTTTGATCTTGATTAACAAGATCAGTTCGATCTTGTTAATGATTAACAAGATCGAACTGATCTTGATTATTTCACAATCAAGATCATCAATACATTTAAAGGACTACAAACCTTAGAAAGATCAGAGGAATTGTAGAAATGTGTCTTTTACTGGTATATTTCAGTTAATCAAATTTGTGCTACGCACCAAGAAGATGTCTTGTGCATGCAGTGATAATGTCCTCAAGTTCAAAGCGTGCAGATAAAAAGAAGTGGTCTTGAGTTAACTGCTGGGTGGGGTATCCATGGGGGATAGCTGTTTATGTAAGAAGTCTGATTCAACTTATCTTGTTTAGCATCAGCTTTGCCATTCTTACCAGCTCATTAACTCCAAACTGCATTTCCAAAGCAGTGAAACGGTCTTAGAATGTCAGACCTTATATGGTCCAGTCTGGACCTGCTGCAACGGTGGCCGCAGAGCAACAAGGGAGTTTATCTGTGTGAGGAGATGAGACTCTTCCTGGGTTTAGTTTGTTATGATCCATCAGTCCTCTTTGACTGTGTTTTTGTTATTCTTTACATATTACCTTTTTGGCTGTTCTCAACATAGATTCCCTTAATATAGCAGAAAAAAGGCAACAAATCACTTTTTCTTTTCTACTTGCTTGATTTTTTATTTCCTTTCTTTCTGTCTGTCTTTCTAGCTCTCTTTATCTCTTTCTTTCAGAGCAGGTTGTTCTGCAGAAAAAGTTGCCCTTGCTTTCCTGTTTTTGGCATGTTGGCTCTGTCAGGTTTCAGCCTTCTGACTGAGTGAATGCGGTGGCTTTGAAACGATTGTATGGATCTGCAAACAGGAAGCTCAGTCAGACAGACAGGAAATGCTGTTGAATAAAACAAGACTTATAAGGGAAAGGGAAAGTCGGGCCCTGAGACCATCACGGCAGCTTCAGCACAAAACCGGTTTTCTCACCACCAACCTGTGACTCACATTTTTTTTATTTCCAGCAGGTGTTCGTTATGCAGTGATGGAGCAGCATCTCCTTTGCCCAGCTAGTCAGTTCAATCACAGCAGTGGCTTCTTTAAATCGCTCTCAACACATGCAGCAGGTTGGAAGATGTTCTTAAATGGCGTTAGTGGATTAATGTTATAGGTGCCTTTTCAAAGTACTCATACCTGCTGAACATTTTTGCATTCAAACTACAAATGTTTATGTATTTTAGTTGAGTGTGTATAAGTCAATACTCTGCTGCAGTTCCAGCTCCAGTCACAGGTCGTTTGATGAAAGTGTCTAACAGCTTTATAGATCTACAGACTGACTCAAGCTCAGTCAGAATGAATGGAGAGTGTTTGTGAGCATCATTTTCTAAATCTTACCACACATTTTCTATTATACTTAGGTCTGGACTTTGACTGGATCATTCACACACATGAATGCTTTGATCTAAACCTTTTGACACCTATGATAGGTGACAGGATTGTCCTTGATTTACCTCTTGTCACTGTTCAAACTCCAGTCCTCAAGGGCCGCTGTCTTGAAGTTTTTAGATGTGCCACAGGTACAAAACACTGGAATAAAATGGCTTAATTACCTCCTCCTTGTGTAGATCAGTTCTCCA
>CAEFZY010074859.1:7500-24186 GCA_903066815.1 Brachyrhaphis roseni
GTATGATTGGCCAATTCGCTTTTTGCTAAAAAGCAATTCAACAGTTGTGACAAAGTGTCTGGTGAGTGTCTTTCCTCTCACTGGTTCTAAGTAAAACTAGTCTGGGAAGCTGAAAAATTCAACTGAACCGTTAAAAAAGGAGTTAACTTTTATAAAACCGTACTGCATGAGAAAACGGAAGTGGAAGGATTACAACTCCATTTCACTTTTGAGGCATACAGCAAAGAAAAACAAAATCCTTCCAATTATGGAAATATGCAATTTCTTGAGTAGAGGAAGGATGAATGAGTCAATAAAAAAACAACTTTAGTTACAGAATAATGGCACAACAAACTAATTAAAAATACCAATAGCGTCATTCTGTTGTGGGAAACAGAAGAGCTTTTCTAAGGTATTCTTATAAACTCTATAGCGAAAACTAATAATCAGAAATGTAAACTTTGACTCTATCTTATTGACCTGGCAATAAGATAGATTGCTGAGTCTATATTAGGCTTTACAATCAAAGACGGACTTGGATCCCAGGTCCAAGACTAACATGTTTGTGACTCAGCAAAACGCTGCTGAGTCACAAACAGTTTTATGACTCAGCAGCTAAACTTACACTGAGACATGTACCATAGTAGTACACAAAATGTCCGAGGTAAGTTAGCCCTATCAGTCATAAGGAATGCATCGTGACTTAGATTTAAACACAACCGTCGAACCGGCTGAGTCAAAGGTCATATTTTAAAACCTTCGCCCTTCAGATCCACAGCTTGGACGGATCATAAGTCCTCTGAGGTCAATAGCTTAATAAACTCTGATTAAGTTCCCACAGGAGCACAATGCCAGTTGTTCCACATCAATATAAACAACACAAATGAATAAATATTGAAATTTGATTATTTATGGTGGCATGCAGGAGTGTGTTGCAGGCTGCATGGAAAGTTTTGGAGGACTCGGCCTGCCTGTGGAAAACCTCAAGTCATAGTCAGACGTTTTTGTGGAATGTTTACATTCTTTAAGGTCAAGTTTATTTGCCAAAGAAACAATCACCAAGTATTCAGTGCACATACTTCATTTATTTCAAATTTAATTATATTTTCTTTGAAACTCTCCAGGTAAATTAGCACTGATGGATCCCTGAGGGAGATAGAAAGATAAAAGTTCAAAATAAAGCCTCAAAAATGCTCAATTTCACTTAAAGTTGGAGCTGTTTCTGTAGCTTCATATTAGTTCTCTGTTAAAACTGCCGTTTGCTTGTATCACACTAATATGAGTGTTTCTGTAGCACATCAGACGTGTCACACTATTCATTTTTCTGATGATGGATTGAATCGTCGTCCATATGTTCAAAACTTGGAATATTGTTTCATAACCTAAATCCATTTTAAATTTCTCAGCCTTATTCCTGACCTGTCTTGTGTCTTCTTAACCCTGGATGCAGTTGAAGAGGAATTAGCTGCAGAGCATTTTATTTAAAGGCAGCAGACATAATGAGGTTAGGTTAAAGGGAGAACCTAATAACAAGATTAGGTTCTCCCTTAAGAGAACAATGGAATCTTAAGACATTCCATTGTGTGGAATGTCTTAAAAATTGTAGCTTTTTTCCATTGTGTGGAATGTCTTAAGATAAATTATTTCAAAAAAGCAGAAGACATCTTATGTTTTTTGAACAATAACAATATTTGTTGTTAATCTGTTGCTAAGAGACAAGAGCGCTTTCTGGTAACCAAGTGCCACGAAGTAAACATCTGATTTTTACTTTTGCAAAAGTTAAAATCAGAAGGAAGTGCATTAACATTAGCACAAACATTAGCTGTGCACTGCCCACATTAGCAGTAGCATTTTCCCTAAAATAAGCTTTTTAGCTATTTTGTTTATTAATTAGCCATGTTTAGCACACTGAATGAAGGACGTCAATGTAAGACAACATGCTACTTATACCCTCTGCCACTTTCTGCATTTAGGCTAACGTTAGCTTTTAGGATAAATACACTAATTTTAACATGCTGAATGGAGTAAGTCCATGTTGCTCAATATGCTTGTGACTCTCCACATGCTATAGAGAACATTGTAGCTTACTTTAGCATTGATGCTAACTTTCTTTTAGCATCAGAATGCTGGGTTCCATCCGACGGGCACACTTTGGCAGGCCCCGTTTAAATCTCTTTAAAAATTTTCTAGTTCAGTTATCAACTTATATATAATCTTTCTCTCTCTCTCTTTCCCACTTCTATCCAAAATATCTGTGACCCTAGATTAATCAAGAAATATTAGAGAATAGGAAAACAATAATGCAAATCAAACCTAACTCCCAAGATTAAACAAAAATACATGTACATTTTCTAACCCAGACTTGTTAAACAATTTCATTGTTTTTGCTGTGACTCCATTTGATTATGTTCTGTGTTTTGTCTTTGTTCTGAATGCATGTTTGTTTATTTTATTATTCTTTCTCTTATTCGGTTATTTTGCACTAATTTGTTGGTCAGTAATGCTTTTTTTTCTGTGTGCCCTAATTGGTGAAAAAAAAAGAAGAAGAATTAGTTTAAAAAAATAAACACAGATGTTTTAGTTGTATGGGGGGCAAAAGGAGGAAAAAAAGTGTTACGAAAACCTTGACAAGACATATTTTTTATGTTAATAATCAAAATATTTAATGATAAAAACCTGTCAATGGAACATCTTTAACAGAAAGAAATATTAAGATCTAGTTTTTTGACTGAAAATCACACTTACACCTGCGAACATTCAGAATACAGATTCCCATTTAACTACCCAACATTTAAACATGAAGTTGACAAAAGTGACATTGTAAGTGAAAGGATGAAAAATCCTCCCAGAGGATCACAGACAGTAAATTGCCGTTGCGGTTTCTCTGTGGTTTGGCAGAACACAAGCAGCCGCTTCACATTGATGTTTCATGTGGTTCCCGAGAACATGTGGGATTATAGGGTGGGAACACGGTAGACCTGTTAACCCCGAAAACATCACTGTCTCTATTCATGTATCCGCCGCTGCATTGAATATCAATCGCACTTTTGCCGTGGCGTTTCCGTTCTCTCTCACATTGCATCATGGCAAAGTCTTGATTTCAAAGATCAACGAGTGCAAAGCACCAGGATAAAGAAACCGATCCCTTTTCTTGCCAATCTCCGTCTGCACATGAGCCACGCTGTTCCCGAAAGAAGACTGGGTTAGTGATTAGAACAAAAGAACACTTAATCCCTTTGACCCTCATTGAACAGGTTGTCTGTAATTAATTCATATCTGTTCGGTTAGATAAATAACTAATGGTAAGGGGTTTTAGATGCAAAGTTAAAGCATAACTGTTGAATAGAAAAGAATCAAAAAGTGCGTCATGGCACAATTTTATCTGAAACAATTGCTCGTTAACGCAAATAGTGAATCAGCCAATCACAAGGCTTCCCCAGTCATACACAATATCAGACTAAAATCACTCTGACATGGTGATACACCTATGCCATGATGGATTAAGGTACATCTGGAGGCCTAAGGACGTCCAACTTGAGCTGCTAATGGCTAAAGAAATGGCTGGAGAGTGTAGAGCTATAAAAAAAAAAAACTCTTTGGACCCTAGCCCTAACCTTTTTTCAATTTTGATGTGTTGATTTTCGTACAACTTTAGATTTCAAATGTCCAGTATGGGGAACGAACCCATGACCTTGGCACTATTAGCAACCTGAGCAGTTGCTTCTACTGCTCAGGGTGGAAATGTGTAGGAAGAAACCGACATCTGCAAGCTTTCAAGTCCAAGGAAACATTTTCCTTACACAACAGTATATGTATGGGGCCATAAACCTGACGTAACTTTCGGGGAAATACATTAGCACTACACAGTTGAGTTTTAATGTGTGCTTGAGGAATAAATAAAAATTGTTTTAGACTTTAGGACAAAACAAAAGTCTAACTTTTCCAAACAGCAGAACACATTCTTTCCTAGAATGAAGCCAACTGAGTGTATTTATGGTAAAATAAAAAGTACCGTTTTCAGAAATCTTTTCGTTCACATGGCAAACCGAACAATGGCCCAAAACACTGTTTTTTAACTCCTCCAGACCTCTAAGTGGCGCTAAACATGGAGCGTAGGCCATGTACATAAAGCCTGCACATAAAGGTAGCAGTAAACACAAGAAGAAAACAAGAATGGCGAACATCACAACATGAAGGCAGTCTTCTGTGGAACTTTTTCTAGATGCTGCAGATCCTTCAAGGAGATTCTGTAACATCTGCATCACCACCACGAATATGTGATCCGTCATTATTGCTGCTATGGACGAGGGTTATAGGGTTATAGGTCAAGTTAGTTAGGGCTAGTACATTCCAAAAGCACAGGAATAAGTGAGGGCGAAAGAAAGTAGTTTGCGTGTGGACACGGGGCAGAACTGATGGCCATGCATCTGTAAATCAATACAAATAGTAATCTATTTGTAGATTCATCTTCACTGTGTCTGCTTGTTTTCCAGCGTAGAGCTGGGTTGAATGATCAGTTTTGTGTTTTAATGTATTTGAACATTAATGCGTGAACTCTCGGGTGAATTTAATGTAGTCTTGCAAGCAGTGTGACGGAGATAGAATTGTTCCTGCTTGCTGCAGTTATGAATTTCTTAGAACTCTTTTCGTCTCGCCTCCCGTGTCTCCTCTCCTGTTTGTATCTCTAACTTTCTGGCGTGGCCTTTTCCACTCCACTCACATTCCACCGGCTTTCCAAGAAACTCTAGACTGGAGAGTGTCACTTGGGATGCGCCTAGCAAGTCTCGAAGGTTTGTTAGAGAACGTTAACAAACAAACTGCGTCCTGTAGACCAAGAAATGCAGCAGACAGGTCAGGGATGAAGGAGGGATAGTTTATAAAAGAAGCTTTGAACATCTCACAGAGCACTGGTCCAAGAGTTGTTGGGGAATAGTAAGAGGGTGGCCATCTGAACTGACAGAGAAGCAGCCAACAGGTATTAGACCACCAGAAGAGCAGCAGAAATCCACATATCGCAGGTGGGAGAGATTATTGATGGAACAACGATTGAGCCAGGGGTGTCCAAACGTTTTGCCCTGTAGGCTCAAAAATAACCGCTCAGCAAAGCAAAAGAAAACAGCAACCTAAAACCAAGCAAATAAAGTATTTAGACATTTATTGTAGCAAAAGGAACAAATTTCCACCAGAACTTTGACACAAACCCCCAGCAATAAGGTGATGTATGGTGCAATACTAAGGCAATTCGCATTATTCTTTTCAAAATAAGAAAAAAACCATTGGCTTGTCATTGTAACATACCATGTTAAACTAAAGGTCAAGGAAATCATGACTCATCATTGTTTTGATGTTTAAAAGATGTAGTCGGGGCGTGCTGTGGTGGCGTAGGGGTTAGGGCGACCCACATTTGGAGGCCTTGAGTCCTCGACGTGGCCGTCGCGGGTTCGATTCCCGGACCCGACGATATTTGCCGCATGTCTTTCCCCCTCTCCTTACCCTCTTCCTGTCAGCCTACTGTCAAATAAGGGATACTAGAGCCCACAAAAAGCCCCCTGGTGGGGGGAAAAAAAAATAAAAAATACAATAAAAGATGTGGTGTGCCTGTGAGGCTTTCGAAGAAAGTGTTCACTTGCTAATACCTTTTTCTTTCGGTCGATGCGAAACGGGATCAATCATTCATAACATTCAAACACCTACACGATTATGGGTTCCATCAATCACCTCAGTAACTGATTTATATAAGCCACTGCTTTTCCTTGCTGACATGGTTTGAGATACAGGAATAGCTCCTCATGAGCTATGGGAGCTGTGGGAGAATGAAATCAGCATCGCAAAGGAAATGACAGATGAGTTCAAGGTCTGCTTATTGCTAACATCCACCCCAGCGATGAAAAATAATGAAATCTGAGAAGGTAAATAAATTCAGCAGCTGAGAAAGCATACTTAATTCTGCCTACATGAGCATTACTCCAAATATTATACTGGAGCTGATCTAGTTATCAAAACACGGAATCGAATTTCTTTGCGCAACGTCGAACTGTTTGCATGAAGTAGGAAATGGCCAATTTGCTAAAGCCTGGGAATTTAAATAAGACAAACCTTGACATCTCTGGTTTTGATGAATCATAATGGTGTGGACTGGAGGAAAGGCACTGACAATGCCTCGCATCTCTTCTGTGAATATAGCTGTACTGACTGACTTCAGTGTGTGTACTTCTGTGATACTGGTGGAGAAAAATTGCACTTTATTTTTCTAAAAAAGAACTTGGCATCAAATCCCAGCCTGGGTTTTTCTACATGAAGTTTGGATGTCCTCCCTGTGCATGAGTGGGTTCTCTCTAGGTACTCCAGCTTCCTCCCACGATCCAAAAACATGACTGTTCGGTTAATTGATGTGGGTGTGGATGGTTGTTTGCTTCTTGCTCCTGGTTTGGAGGTGGCAAACTGGAGCCTGAATCCTGGACAGGTTGTAGGTTCTGAGGAACGGAGGAGAGTGATCCCCCGGGTGAAGATGCTTGAGCTGCAGTGGATCAACCCGAAGAGTGGAGGTAAGTTCAACTCAAGATGTTTCACCAGCGGGAACACTGGAGACCGCTAGCAGACCAAAGACCACCATGGACGGTAATCATCCAGCGTTAAGGCGTTGTCCTGTCGCTCCTTACATCCACAGCGGCTTGATGAAGGAATCAGCAGCAGGTCTGCAGGCTGCTTGGAGTCAGTGACACCGTCTGCAGAGATCCTCTCTAGAAGTGTGACTCACACTAAGACCAAAACACATCCACACACCCTTCAAGCAAATTATAGCACAGGGCGTTCTGTTTAAACACAACCAAAGCAAACACGTGTGAGTGGGAGAAACGGCTTGTGGTCTTTGGTCTTTTTTTATTTTTATTTTTTTATCAAAGACAAAAGAGAAATTCTACAACGGCTAAAATCTCCATTTTTGTTTACATTTGGTAAAGAAGGAAGTTGTTCTCAGTGTCTTCTTCAGAGGGTTTTGAGTTGTTTCCCTTCAGGGGTTCCTGATGCAGCTCCACCACAGGTGAGGAGAGGAACAGGCTTTTTAGAAGGTTTGGATTGATAGAGTACAAGGTTTTCCCCAGTGTATAATAAGCCTGGTGGGCCACCAGGCTTTACTTGCCCCCCCACATTGTTTGGTCATTGGGTTTTTTATACACCAGTAACGGTGAACAAGTTTGTAGTTGGCGTATGACTAAAACTGGACACGAGGGGATGCACACCTGCCCATTGGCCTCAAACGGCAAATGATGATGCCTTCGGGTACAACATAGTAACATTTCATCTCTCTCGGTTCTACCTGAGCACACTGTAGCTACTGTGTGATTCTTTTGATGGAAAGTCCAGAAACGACCCACGGGGCATTTCTGCCTGTTCCTCCCTGCAGAAATGTGGACTCAGAGTCAACAGTCTGCGCTTATTCTTCTGCAAGAGAAAGAAAGACCCAAACACAACCAGCGGCCTATGAGCTTCTACTGACGCAGGATACCAACATACAGCTTCTGCCCTCAGGAGTCATATGTTTAGAGAGTAACTCACCATGGAGGCTTGTTGCATAACTAAAGCAAAGTGTTTCTTTGTGCGTTCATTTGGCCGTTTCCCGTGGCGACGGGGATCCACTGAGTACACAGTATGAAAGAGATGGAATTTTACACTATAATTTTTGTCATTATTGTAAGTCAGCAAAGTTTGGTCAAAGCAACAGATTTTAGCTGAAAATAGTGTTTCATAGGTGTAGATCATCAAGTTTGCATCACAACGATGGGAGAAAGGGAGACAGAAGGACTGAAGATAAAACTAGCTTGGTTATGTCAGGATGAGAGACATAGTGAACTAGTATTTACAAGAAGGAAGCCAGTTCTGAAAGAGAAACTGAGTTTGAGGTATTTTGCAAAGGAGAATGAGCAGAAGTTTCTTCCTCTGTCTGACTGTACAAATCAGGCAGAGGCATGCTCCCAGACTAAAATATCTATTTATTAAATTGTGAATTTGTTTTTTTTATGTTTCATCTGTATGACGAAGCCTCAAGTGGCCTGATTCTGCTTAGAACATGGAAAACGTGTTTTTCTTTTGCTCAAAGATATAAAAGAGAGATTAAAATGTTCACCATCTTAAAAAAAAAAAAAGTTCAACATTTCAAATGTTAGACTTTGAAAGGGTTCAAATTCAAAAGGTTTTTATCAGTGTGTCAGACAGTGACTAATGTTCAAACACTTAGGGAAAAAATACAGCAGATATATATTTTTTTAAACTAAACATGCAATTGAAAGCTGACATTCACATACACCAAATAAAAACACATATATATTTCTTTCTCTCTGTCTGGCAGTAAATTATCTATATACAATAAATGCCAGAAAACTTACGAGAACCTTTTTTTTTGAGATTTTTTTGTAACTCTTTCCACATTCAGAAGTGCATGCAGACTTCTGGTCTCAACTGGAGCTGCTGCTGCTGCATATTTCCCTCTAGATTATGTATCATTATATGAAGAATCGGACTGAAAGGGGTTGAATACAGATCCGTGCCACATTTTTCAGACAAAAATCAAGAATCGCGGTCATATTCAATGAATTTAAAAATGCCTTCCTTTGGCATTCATCCGTCACCGCGGAATGAATCTATATAATGTTTCATTTAGTGGTGAAGTTCCTGAAATAAATGAAATGATCAATAATATTCAAATTTATTGAATGGGTCTGAACTGCTTCATGCTGGTCTAACGCATGAAAGCTGATTTTTTAATTTTTTAATTTTATTAATCTGACATGTGAAGAAGTTCAGCTTGTATCATTTCGGTCATCGGCTCCACGATGACCAAATCCTCTGCAGGATTTCCACTCAAACCCCTTGTTCAAGTCCCAACTAGATGTCGATGTTTACCTACTTTCGCTTCAATAATTGTCTTCCCAGCGCAAACTGGAACAATCCCAGCACCGAGCTGATTAAAGAGGTGTCTGAATTATTAGTGGGGAATGACCGTGTGTCAGGGGGCAACAACCGAGTGCGCGAGTAAATGAATACATAAATCATTGAGGAGCTGGTGGGCTAAGTAAGAAGGGGCAGCCACGCTTACGTCAGCAACATGTCATTAGACACAATAAACATGTGGCTGGTGAAAGACTGGAGGGTTAGGGGCAGCAAGTGGAAAAACTCTGAGGGAAGGAGGGAGCAGCTGACAAATACCACAAAAAAAAAACTTAATTGGATGATCGAGATGAATGAGTTAAAAAATTTTTATGCATAACTAAACAAATGACAGAATGAATCAGAGTTTCTCTCGGTTTTCACAACAAATTTATGCCCGATTCGTTCTATATTCCGAAACTTTCTGTCAAAATTCAAGCCCACTTTACCCCCTTTCTCCTCTGACAGCATCATAATTCAATTAGAATCTCGTCAAAAAAGAGCCTCCCGCCGAGAGGTGACGCATGTTTCCCGCTGACGACGTGGGGAAAGGGCAGGAGCCAATGAGCTTCCTCCTCTGTCAATCTCACTTTCTATAGGGAGGCATTTATTCACTGATATGTCGCTGCATACTACTTTTAATGGGAACTGTCGATGTCAAAGGTCAAACTCAAAGCCGGTGTCATGACATAACAAGGACTGGTGACAACTTCTCTCCGGGATCTATATATAGATCATTCACGATTAAATTTCCTTCGATTAAACCTTCAGCAGACAGATTTATTAAGTTACTGCTAGTAATTAAGAAGTAGCTACTTCTTCAGTATTGCACTGGGATCTCTCTCTCTCTCTCTCTTTCTCTTTTTCTTTCCGTCTTTGTGGCACAGTTAATGATCTGCACAAGAATGCCGTTTCCCATCAACCCGCAGCAAGACACTCACGCGGGAACAATTGCCAGTATCGATCCGCTACCATGCCAACCCAGTGTTTACATGTGGCGTTTAATCGTCGCGCACCTCATTTGCGCCGTAATGGCAGGACGGGAGGCAAAGAGGGAAACTGTCTTAGGCTGGAACAGAAGATAGGAAGAGGTGTGACTGTGCACAAAATGAGCCGAGCCTTTTAGGCTGGTGAAAACTTTAAGAACACATTCCATATCTAATAGTAGTAGTAGTAATAGTAGTAAAATGGGACAAGGGACAGACAGGGCCAGTCAAAGGGAAAGCTCTAGAATTGCACGTTTATTTTAGTTGTATTTACCCACAATGCCTTCCACTGCAGTCCGCTTCCTGCTTTACGTTCACATATACGTTCAAACCGTGCCAAAATTCACTTCAGCCGAACCAAGGCAGAAGTTTTTTCAGTGGTCTAGAGTTTGCTTTTTTATTTTTGGTCTCCATCACAGTTGGACCACGCATTCACACTTTCCAAACAAACATGGACTTTAGACAAACAAGTGCTTTGATTAATGTGAAGTAAACAGGGCTGGTCAATATCAATTTAATTCATAAAGTGCTTTAGAAACAGCTATTAACTGCACCAAAGTTCTGTACTGTATTCATAGAACCAGCAGCAGTAATGCACCCTTAATTACACACAGGTATATTGTTCATTTATTGAGTTCTGAAGACAGTCGTTTGTCTGAATTTTATTAACGGGTATCAGAGTAAACAGGACTGAAAACGAAGGGATGTTTACCTGCTTGTCTTTGACTGTCCTTATTAATTCAGCAATTGTACTCAGATAAACCGTTTTTCCTATTCAAGTCCTTTCTCTAGCACAGTTCACCTGTCTGCGTCAGTAGTTATTTATTGACTGGATTTGTTGCTCTCTCTGTTGCCCTGCGACAGACTGGTGACCTATCCAGGGTGACCCTGCCTCTCGCCTGGAATGCTAGCTGGAGATAGACACCAGCACCTCCTGACCCCACTAGGGACAAGGGTGTAAAGAAAATGGATGGATGGATTTGTTGCTTTGACAGTATTTGCAACTTTATTTTGCTATAAAAAAAAAAAAAAAAAAAAAACTGGAGCTCCAATCCTGCATCATTCTTGGAATCGTTAGCGTCCTCGTTTATTTGAATCTTGTCACTGCTGCCAGTCCCGGGCCTTATCGCAAACCTAATTAAGCACTTTTAATATATTTTATCATAGTACAACGGGGCCATACCAGTTCAAACCTGATCCTGCTCCGTCTGTTTGGTTACCTGCAGGGTACAAGGTCGTGCACATGTACCGGCACAAAAACGTCAGGACTCCGCTGATGCCCGTCCTCCTCAGCAGCAGAACACGCCCGCTGCATCAGGACATCTTGTTGCCTGATGTAACTGTTAGTCTGCGTGTGCAAGTCAAGAGGGGGAAGACGGGGAAGGCTGATGTGTAGATTACAGTTAGTTCAGCACATGATTGTAACAAATTAATGGACGAGGTGTACAGTACTGAACCGCTGGCGCTGACGACAGCGGTGGCAGGAATAACCGGGACACAGAGTTGGAAGATTATTGGTTTTGTTTGCTTCAGATTTACAGCACTGGCCAATTTCCTGTCCCGCGTTATCTGATCGCCTGCTTCGGGGGATCGGGCAGGACGTCGCTCAGCAGACCGATCAATAGGGGAAAAAAAAAAAAAAAAACAACTAGTCATGATTTATAACTGTGGATGTGTGAGTGAATTATGAAACACATGAATGTCTTATTGGTAGTTCTGTAACTGGGTGGATGATTGGATAAGGAGGAAGAAAATAGATTTATGCAGCTAAATATGGCTGCATGGGTGAATGACCTCACTAAGATGGACTCTACGCATCTGTGTCTTGGATGAAACTATCAGTAGAGAATATAAACCACTATGGTGGAGAAAGAAAATGATGGCAGCTGTAATTTTTTTTTATTCATGGCTTCTTGCAGAAACATAAACAGCTTAAAAAGGAAAACCAATGCATCACTATAGAAACCAGTTACCGTAATTTCCGGACTATAAGCCGCGACTTTTGTCACACGCTTTCAACCCTGCGGCTTATACAAAGATGAGGCTTATTTATGAATTTTTTTCTAATGGCCACCAGGGGCGTTCGAGCAGAAAAGGTAAGAGTGAAACAGATGGAATATATGTGTAGAGGAAGACACAAGTTTAATGTAACGTAACACGTCTCAGTGCTTAGGAGGAAGATGAAGACAGCTCTCACCGGTATGTTTTTTTTAACCAGCCCTGTTAGTGCTGTGCTACGATGTTGCTGCTGTGTTACTGCCGCGTCTCAGTGACTTTTACCGGTATTTTAACCAGCCCTGTTAGTGCTGTGCTACTACCGTGTTGCTGCTGTGTTACTGCCGCGTCACAGGCACTGTTTGGAAAGAAAAGCTAAGGTATACTACTAAAACTTTGTAAACTCTTTCTGTGTACCGTCTGTATGTAGGCACATGCGGCTTATAGACAAGTGCGGCTTGTGTATGTACAAAATGGTTTTTCCTTTACAAATGTACTGGGTGCGGCTTATAATCAGGTGCTCTCTATAGTCCGGAAAATACGGTATTTTTCAGCTCAACTACTTTCCGGAGTGACTTGTTAGAAACATTTCACTCTTTTATTATTTCTTTATAACTGTTGCACAAATGTGGACACATTGATCCCATATGGCTAAAATTGTGTAAAAAAGGACTCTTCACTATTTTATTTTCAAATCACCATTTATCCAGTGTAGAATTACATGACTAGAAATAATTGAGTTGACCTAAATTGCTGTGATTTTACTTAACTTATTTAAGTTGACGTGCTCTCCTGACACAGAGGCCAATTTCTGTCTTTACTTTGCCAACAGTCACTAGCCATGTTTCAAGTTATCATAAAATGTTATTGGGTTTATGTACATTTTTTGGAACAGTGATCCAACTCTATGCAACACAATCCAGTAATTTTGTGATAACTCCACATTATTTTCTGTTTCAGTCTTGTACTTGTATTATTATTACTGCTATTATCATTGTTATTGTTATAATTGGTTTTTATATATTTTTATGTTATTTTTGTGGGAACCTTTATACCTGATCCTGCTGTTGAATTTCCCCTCTGCGGGACAATAAAGGCTGTTTTTAAATTCTGATGTAGTGAATTCACTCATCCATTGGTGGGTCTGTCATTTTATAATGTTTCTAACAGTGTAGGGTACACGTCTACAATGAAGCCATAGCATTGTGTCAAAGACCCAATAGTAATATTGTCATTTAACTCCATACTATGGAGACACTTCCCTCTCCTCAAGATGCTGGATGCTTAAAAGCAAAAGGAAAACGTGTGGGAGATTTTACTTTCTAATTAATTTAGCAAAACAAAATCATACAGTTATTTAGTGTTTGTTCACACCCACACATTAATGCACATAGCTATAGAAAAAAAAAAACAAACAAAAACAAAAAACCCTTCAAGCCTTTAGACCTTTGTCTATATACGTTGTAAAAATAATTTACAAAATAGATACAATTCAATTCAATTCAATTACTTTATTTTGGTAAATTGTCCACATCAAACACAGAAAACAACAACAAAAAAAAATACATTTCCAAGCGAATTATACCACACACCACCAATCAAAATGCAAATTAATTGGAGCATATATATTAGTAAGGTAAAAAATCAATAGCCTTTATTATGAAAAATTCGCCGTTGACATGTTGGTATGGGGGGGCTCTGAATTTAAAATCTGCATAGGGCCCCAAAAAAAGGTTTTGGCCGGCCCTATTTTGATCTGAAAATTTCTTCTGGGCACCACTGATGGCATCAAGTGGCATAAACACGGCCTAATTGAGGCCTCAGATGTTATAGGAAGGTGATAGTGTAGGCATATTTTTCTTCTTTATTCAACAGTTTGCCCTTGCTTTTAATTATGTAATCACCATGACTAATGCTTGTCCTTTGAAGTCGAAAGCGAATCCGCTTTCAGTGATGCATCGTACAGGCATAAGACTGGAAAAATGTCTCTGTATGTTGTTGTTGTTGTCAATATGTTTGCATCCAAGCCGAACCAAAGGAAGAAAGGAGACCAAATCTCCAAATACGTTCATGTGATCCTTGTTTTGTTTGTTTTTTTTACAGATCAGAAGCGCTAATGAACAGACATTATGCTGGGTCACATAGTAAGGAGGGTTTCAGAATATGCCTCCACATGAGGTGTCTTCTACTCATCCGACTCGCTCCAAACAAATGGTAGGGGGTAACAGAGGGGGGAAGGTCGGAGCAAAATAACAGCTCACAACAAGTGTGCAATTAATGTGACAGACAGGAAATAATCAGAGAGGAAAAGACAAAGAGGCAAGAAATAATTCATTTTTATTGGGGGAAAAAAAACATGGAATGATTGAAATGAAGCGTCAGAAGAAAAAAAAGTGGAAATTGAGTGGAAAAATAATGCCAATAAATATGGAAAAAGGAGTGAGTAACAGATGGGAAGGTAAACCATGAAAAGTGGACGAGAAAAAATAAGATGACTAAGAAGGAGAAATGAAGAGAGGAGAAAATGTAAATGTAGGACATGACTCCACATCATCATCGTCATGAAAACAACAAAAAAACAGACCTGGAGGGTTGAGACTGTAAAACATTTTCCGTCTACAGTGACACATTTACTTCGTACGATGCAGATGAATCCAAAGCAAAGGTTAACTATATAACTTAAGTATACTTCCTGTGGCTGGTGGAGAAAATGTCTAACTTCCACCCCTGGATGCACTGCAGAATTCACAGAAGATGGTCTGCATCACCAAATATCCAACTTTATGCTTCACAATTGCTGCAACAATCTTACTTTTGAAGACCTCAGACAGTTCTTTCAGTCTCGCTGTGGTTAAACAGTCGCAAAATATCTGAAGCCAAAGATTCTTGAAAATGGTAAGGAACACTGTTGAGTCTGCTACATATGCATGTCTGTCTTTATAGGTTACTTTAAGTGAGAAAATATTGAAAAGTGTCCAAATTTATTCCTCACCAGAAATAGATGAGATTTCTTCCATTTTCTGAAATATTTTTTTGAAAAGTATTTTTCTTCAGTTTTTCATTGTTTACTAATGCAACTTGAATTCTTCAATTTTCTTCTAATTTACAATAAATATCAATAATATGTACAAAAAGAAACAAGTTTTAATTGGGTCATATGCACAGATATAACGCATAAGAAAAAGAAGAGAAAAAAAAAACTAAAATAAATTTGAACCACATTACCCAGAATGCATCGAGCGGGGTTAGAGGTTATTTCGACCTGAATAGCATAACAGCTAGGCCACGAGCCTCTTCTTACAGTTTACATTGGACCCTTTCCCTACTTATTGAGCAACATCTGTTATCTCTTTGACGGCTTTCTGCCACGTATCCGGGGGAGTGAATGAGCGACGCCGCTGCTGCTGAGCGGGAAACCCGACCTGCTGCCGGACAGAGCGACCAGCCGGCCCCGCTCGACTGCTGCGGAGGTCTGAACAACGTCGACTATTCCAAGGTAAAGCCAGGCAGGCAGGCAGGCAGGCTGAGACGCAGCACTGCCTCCAGTTTTGTTTTCTGTCTGACCGGAACACAGCTGGTGGGAGGCCCTTTCCAAAATAAAAGCATGACTCTGAAAACAAGCTTAACAGCTTTCACGCTCTTTTCAAACGTGCAATAATGATACTCCCACATTGTTCACCATTCATGAAGGAGGTTTCACCCTTCTATCTGGGTAATATATGCAGTTATCATATTCTACTATTCTTCGATAGTGCTTGTATATTTTATATGTTTTGCTCTTTTTAATGTTCTGTTTTCTCTGCCCTGAACTGTTGACTGAGAGAACACTGCAGAAGCATTAGTAAGCCTGTATTGTAGGTTTTATGCAAAAATGGCCAAGAAATAACATTGAAGAATCTCAGACCTTGAAAAACGACTATTTATCCAGTGACCCTGGGTCACAGGGGTGTCTATCTGACCCATCTTGGAATTAAAGCTGCAAGCAGCCTCGTGCGGCCCTCGCAGCCAAGCATCGCTCCGGCCTATCAGCCACCGCAGGGGTTCCAGCACCGCCAACCGCCCGCCACCACAGAAGCTCTCACGCAGTTTCCAGCACCGCCGCCCACTAGCCACAGCAGAAGCTCTCATACACTTCACGTGCCCGTCCACCAGGAGTTACGCACCGACGCGTTCGGCAGCGCTTCCCGACAATGCACGAAAAAATCTGGTTCAGATCGGGCGATGTAGCACGGAGATAAAGCTAATGGATTAACCTAGGGGGCGCAGCGGAGTCAAATTACATTTTCAATGGTATTGGGCTTTTAAGTGCTGAACAAAGGTCATACATATCCAGTTAGGATCCAATCAGATGCTCCATGTGTTATTTAAAGACAACTGCATTAATTTGGCGGGACTATTAGCCATTTCACCACGACCGCATGGGACACAGCACCGCACGGCAGCCAACATTGGTGTCTCATAATGGTGTCGGAAATAATAGAGACACCAATAGACCAATTTGGTTATTACCAGAAATTTTCTGCATATATGCATTACAGTAGTCACATCGTCACTAATGGTTTTTCGTTCAATCCGTCGTAAATTTGTACAGATGTATCAAAACTTTTCTAAACCCATCTAGTTAAAAAGAGGAGCTCATTCTGAATTCAACGGTCTATAGGTTGATCGGGTTTGTATTGAAGTTAACAAGATAATAGCCGATTTACCCCTGGTAACACCCCTTCAACATGCTCAAAAACTCACCGTTTTGATAACTTTAAACCGGACATGCCTTATGAACAGACTGACCAAGTTTGAAGCCGAT
>CAEFZY010074861.1:0-16688 GCA_903066815.1 Brachyrhaphis roseni
AAGTCACTGAGAGCCGTCTTCATCTTCCTCCTGAGCAAGGAGACGTGTTACGTTACATTGAACTTGCGTCTTCCTCTATACATATATTCCACCTGTCTCACTCTTACCTTTTCTGCTCGAGCGCCCCTGGTGGCCGTTAGGAAAAAAATGCATAAATAAGCCGCATCATTGTATAAGCCGCAGGGCTGAAAGCGTGAGACAAAAGTCGCGGCTTATAGTCCGGAAATTACGGTATATTGTTGTGTTTACACCATTTTCAAGTGATATATTGATAATGGTATATTAATGGAAGACTAATAAATGCTGATACTTAATGTCAATGTTTTACTTCCTCCTGTTTAGTGACGTATTGTTTTTAAGTCTAAAGCAGAGTGGCCTGATGTTCTGTTTTGCAGAGGAAACTTAACCCCAAGTTACCTCTGATTAATTTGTATTTGGTTGTATCTGTTTGTGTACATTTTAGAAGCAGGTTTCTGTTTTAAATAACTAGAAAATATCAATTACAAGTTCAGTAATTTTTTTTTACCTGTCCATGAAGCTTTCTCTAACCCGGTAAAAATGTCTTAAAACTGTTTGTAATTTCAAATTGGAATAATCTGATTTTTTTTATCCCTTTTTGTTTTCCTTCTGACAGAAACCTGAAGATGCTCAGCTTTCTGAAGCCAACAGGTTGGTTATGGTTTTAGTTTTTAACTTTTCAAACTGAACAGTCAACATTCACTGAACTGTTTTTTCTCCTCACAGCAAAACTGAAGCAGAAAAGGACAAAGAGTCATCTGGGAACACCTCCGGTAGGAAATATCTGTACATTTTGACACCTAGTAAAAACCGAGACTGTCAGGAAAAAGTGTGCACATTTGAACATCTCTACAATAATTTAGTAATTTATTTCATTTGCAACTATTGTCACTAGTGCAGATTGCCTTGTCCAATCAGTTTTTCTCACCTCCTGCTTTTCTGACTCCTTTCGCCAGGCGGTGAAACTGACCAGAAGACGTCCGATCAGGTACCTTTACCAAGTATTGATTGACATCTGTCCTAATTTTTTGTTATAATTTGGATAATTTCTTTAAAACCTGTATAGTAAAATCGTCTTCTGATGGCTCTTATCTACACTGTAATCCAGCCTTTTGTAGCTGTAGCTTGTTAACATATCAGTTGGGTTAAATGTAGTCCTGAAATTTTAAAAAAGGAATTGAATTTATTTGCATTTTTTAAAATGTATTTCTAATATTGTATAAAATGAAATATCTGCAGAATGTGCCAATTTTTAAATCTGATTATTCGTCAGAATAATTGATAGAATAATTGATAACTAAAATTATTTGTAGCTGCAGCCCTAGAGAAGAGACAAAGCTAAAACACAGCAGACATCTTCTGATCTTGGCCTTGATTTTCCCCAGCAGAAGTGGAACGTGTTGGTCACAGGACTTCCTGACAGCGGCTGGTCAGACGGTGACATCGCTGAGCTTGTGCAGTCCGTTGGAGCGCCATCTGACATCATCCTGGCAAAACACGTCGGAAAGGTCAGCATGCTGCGCGCTCATGCATTTTTGAAAACAGAAGTTCTGTCCTTAATTGTGACATTTTTATTTTTTTATTTCTTTTACATACTGAAAGACTTCCTGAATTTCCTGATCGACAGCAGGGAAGATCTTTAAAATAATTTTGATTTGATTCTAACATCTTGAGCATCTTGTGTAGCTCAAGATGTTAGAATCTTGAGCTTTTGTCATTTTTTTTCTTTTTCAAAATGATCAGTTTTCATAGAAGATGAACAGCTGTTTGTCTGATTCTTCAATCTGACACAAAAGCAACATTTGTTTCAGGCATTACTGAACAATCAGTTTTGCTAATTGTTCAGTTAGCAACCATGAGTTTGCTGCAAAGAATCACTTCCTGAAGCAAAACCCCACATCTAGGGGTGCAAAACAAATTTGATCCTGTGGAGGGCGATATACTATGTGGATGTAAACATGGTTGAATTTAGAGATTTAGCATTAGCTTCCACTGAAGTTATATTCTGCTAAAGCTATGTAGTGCGTTAGCTGAACTATTTATAATTATTGTTTTAGGGTTAAAGCAGCTAACGTTTTAGTTTGTGGCGCCCAACACTGGTGCAGAGGTTTCCGGTTTCTTCTCCGGCCATGTTAAGATGATGTTAACCATCCTGTGTTTTCCTGTCAGGCTCTTGTGTCATTTCCTGACCTTGAAGTTGCTGAGGAGCTCGTGAAGATCCACAGCTTCAAGCCTGCCAAGTTTAAGGACACTGAGGTGAAAATGACACTGGTCAAAAAGCAGATCGGACTCAGCACTCCGGTAGGAAATCCATTCCTTTCTGTTAGAGTTTGTTTTCATTTCATACAGATTTTTGAGCAATGAACCAAAACTCATCAAATCCTCTCCTCCTCAGGTGGCTCTTTATAATCTCTTCACAGGATCACTGGATCCATTGGTGAGTATTCTACGGCTGTAACTCCTTTTATTTTTCCATTAGAAACTGCCTGGCTTGTTCATTTATGTTCCACCTTCTCTCTGTTTCACAGGACGGTTCTGCTCCGGTTGGGTGGAACAGTTTGGTGGTGATCAAAAACGTTCCAGACTCACCCGGTAGCTTCACTGAGGTCCTGAAACTGATGCGCCGCTTTGGGACAGTCATCAAGTTTCTTGTGGTCAACAGCATGGTTAGAAGTCGAGATTACTTATTTCTTAAACTCAAGGCTTTATGAATTTGTTTTAAAAATGTGTCTAAATGTTGTGCTTTGTTGCTCTGATTAGATCATTTGTGAGATGGCCACCACAGCCATGGCCTTGTCTGTGTACAAACGCTTCCTGATGTTTCCCTGCATCATCCAAAACAATCCACTCATCTTCTACCGCAAAGCAGATCCCAAAGCTCAGCCACCGACCAAAATCATCCCTACCTGCTGTGAGACAGCTGAGGTCAGTAGCTAGAAGCCTTCTGGATGAAAAAATGTAGAAATGCCTGTTTGATGGTGTTTCCTCTGTGTGTGTGCTGTAGGATAAGCCTCCAGAAGACACCCAAGGGGCAGCAGAACCTTCTGAACAAGAAGCAGAATCACAGCCGGATCATTGTGAAGATCCACCAGACAAAGATGAAGATGAAAACACAAAAACAGAAGAGAAAACGGAGGAAGAAAATCTGACGGAAAGGGAGGGTAAAGACGATTGTGTGGAGGAGGAGGAGGAGGATGAGGAGCTTGGCGTTTCTGTGTCTTCGCCTGCATCGGACGCTAAACCTGATGAAGATGCTGGTGATGCTGAAAACACAGAAGTTCACGAAGACGCCGGTGAATCAGAAGTGGAGAATGTTGAAGAGACACAAGCTCCCAGCTCCGATGCTGGATCAGTTTCCCCAGAGATGGCCATGCCTGAGCTGCCCAAGGTAAAACAACCTGAAGCTGCACCTGCTCTACTGACGAATAAGGTTTAAAATCAGGATGCGAACAATTCATCAACTTACAATCAGTTTTCTATTAATGGTTTATTAGATTAAAATTAGTTCCAATTGTTTAACAATATTCGCTTAGACTTTTTTGGTGTTGTAATTTGGCCGCCATCCAGCAGAGGGCGGTGCTGTTCATCGTTATGTGGAGCCAGTTGATACAGAAATAGAGATGGCAGAATGAGTCCATTGGGGGATGACAAGAAGCGTCAACTTCTCAACAAAAGATTATTAATGTGCTGCAGAGGCGATGATGGAGTGATGACAGAAAAGCAGAGGGAAAAAACTTAGTATGGTTGATTTTTGAGGGCTGTCTTGAGTTAATGCACTTATACAGCGAAGTTTTAGCGTTTTTTCAAGAGGAAAAACGGACAGTACTTCTGTATATCTATTCTTTTAAATTTTTATGTGTCTATTCAGCAACCTAAGAAGTTTCTGTTTTGTTATATTCTATAAATAAGTCTTAATAAACTTTCTGTTTATTCACTCAGTATTTAATACAGCTGACACAAAATAAGGTTAAAATTTAAAGATGTGCTTTTTTTAAAATTCAGAATATTATGAAAAATGTTCTCCATGTTATGGAAAGATGATACAAGAGAAAACAGTTTTTTTTTTTTTTTTTTAAGAATTAATCATTAATCGATAAGTTCTATAAACTACATATAACTTTGCAGCCCCAGTTTAACGTCTTTTTGTGGTTTCAGATGACTCAAGCTATGGTTAACGCTCTACTGGAGGAGTGCAGAACAAGAACGGCTAACAAGATGGCGGCGCCACCCAGTGAAGACCAGGGACAAGCGAAACAGGAGCAGGAAGATCAGGAGAAAAGGGCAGAGGACGCGATGGACGCCACAGAAGAAAAGGATGAGGAGGCGAAAAAACTGGACAGAGAGCGAAAAGAGAGGGAGGTGAAGAAAGAGAAGGAGAGAAAGGAAAGAGAGAGGAGGGAGAGAGAGAGGGAGATGGAGAGGAGAGAAAGAAGGGAGTGGGAAAAGAAGGAGTGGGAGAAGAGGAAGCAGGAGAGGAGGGACAGGAGAAGAGGTTACGACGAGAGGTCGTTTGGGTCAAGGTCGTCCTACAGGCCTGGGAGTTACAGGCAGAGGGACGAACACTACAGAGAATCGGAAAGACGAAAGGTGAGAGGTCAAAGGTCAGATCCTGGATCAGCTGCTGCAGAAAGATCCGAGTTCGTCTGGAAAACTCTGCTCTGTTTCCTGTCAGGAGGAGCCGGAGGAGGACGAGTTCCCCTTCAACATGAGCGACTTTGTTACCGTCGATGAGCTTGGAGACGTGACAGAACTTCCTGATGCTGTGGTTTCCATGGAGACGTCAGCTGAAGGCGAAGTGGCGCCCCAAACCGAACAGGAGGAGGAACACATGGTAGAGCTGAACGTTTCTGTTTAAAACTTTGATCCATTTGCTGGCTAAGAAGGTAATGATTTTGTTTTTAATAGCTTAAGTAAAAATATACTGTTACAGAAAACAGTAAAATAACAAAAAATTTAATAAGCTTAAACTTTCACCAACACTTTTTTAGGTTTACACTTTGTGTTATTGTCACTGACAGGAATTTAAATATTTATTTATACAAATAAAAAGTATTTGTTTCGGGAGATGTGGAAAACTCTAATTTCCTCTTCATAACAACTAGGGCTGAAACAATTAATCAAATTTATTCGATTCGATTATTGAAATAATCATCAACTAATTTTCTAATCAATTAATCGTTAACGGGAGGATACAGACTCAAAAAAGGCATCTTATTGAAAGAAAAACACACGGAGCAGTATTTAAAAATATTTACATTTGGCACTTGAGATAAACAAGACCTTAAATATCTTCTACCCAAAACTGAAGAAGTTTATTTTGCTACAAATAATTAAGCATATGAATGAATGCTGTTATTGTATTTTGGGCAATAAAGTGTTTATTTTTTCATATTTTAGAAAGGAATTGAATTGTTTATTTGCATATTGTATTAAAAAGCTAAAATATAAATATGTAAAATGTGCCACTACTCTTATCCAATTAATCATCAGAATTATCTGTAGATTAATTGATAACTAAAATAATCTTTCATTCCAGCCCAAATAATAGAACGATTCTCCTTCCTCCAGGAGATTTCTGTGGAGGCCACAGCGACCCAGGAGAAAGAATCTGATGAGAAAGAACCAGAACATGTGGAAAGTCCAACAGCTGAGGCTGTAAGCAGTTTGGAGTCTGGTCTGGACCCGAATGATGGAGACGCTCCTCCAGAAGATTCACACGTTCACACAGATCAAAGTGAGACAGCGGACCAACCAGAGGCATCAGATGACAGCCTGAAACCTGATTCAGGTACAACTAAAGAAACCATCTTTAAACTCTGCTGGTGTATGACTCAGTATCATTCTGTCTAACTGACAGATTAATCAGTAACTAAAATAATCGTTATTTTCAGCTCTAGTTTGGTTTCCTGACCTCTGGTGTTTCTCCTCAGACGCCGCGCTCTCTTCAAGCCTCGATGTTGAGCTCGTTTCCACGTCCTCAGCTCCTGCAGTTCCAGGTCCATCCACCTGCAGCAGCACAGCAGCGGCTGCAGAGGCTGAAGAAGAGAGCAGCCCAGCTGACCACGACGAAGAGCAGAACGAAGAGCAGAGCGAGGAGCAGAACGAGGAGCAGAACGAAGAGCAGAGCGAGGAGCAGAACGAGGAGCAGAACGAGGAGCAGAACGAGGAGCAGAGCGAGGAGCAGAACGAGGTGGAGAACGAGGTGGAGAATGAGGAGTCAAACAAACCGCAGCAGAGCCAGGATGAGGAGAACATGAATGGAGCTCCAGGTAATGAAAATAAGCACAAACAAATTCAGAGTGTAGGCCTGTCGCAATAAACAATAAATCAATTAATCGCATGATAAATTAAATCGAGCTCAATAATTTACATTTGCATGATTTATTATTTTTCTCTTTTCTCTGGATGACAAAAGTCTGGTCCTTTGGTATCAACTAGCCTCTTTTTTGAAGGACAGTTTTGCTTTATAATTCATTTTATTAATTGTTTTGTTTATTTTGGATATTTAAAATGTCTCCTGATTCCACTGTTAAATTATCATCAGAATTTCAATTTTATTGATCTTCTAGAAAGTGTTCTTGCATTATTATTGTTATTATTATTAATATTAATATGCCATTTTCATTACATTACTTGATTATTGTCTCAAAACAATTTTATCGTAATAAGGCCTAGCATTGTGTAATTTATAAATAAAAATGTTTTTTCCATATTTGTTAAAATTGTCACCATATCATAACAGTGTAATTATAAGACTGATTATCTGTGAAAAGATCGCTCTGTGCCACTGTAACCGTTTGAAGAAATCCACTAATCCTGACCAAAAACAGCCAATCAGTGAGGAGGAGGGCCTTAGCGCTGTCAATCAATCTTGTGTACGCGGTGCTCAATGTTTTAATGGTGGAGAAACAACTTCCCGTTCTGAGAAAAGAGTTTATCATCAGGGGCTATGTTAACTAGCCTTAGTATTTGTGACAGGCTAATGACAGCATTACTTGTTTCTCTTTGAGATTTGCTTGTCAAATGTAAAGTGTTTTCTAAATAAATTTAGTGTTATTTTGCAAACTCTTTTATGGTTCTATTATCTCTAAAAAAAAATTCCTCCATATTTAATTATTGTCTGGATAAATGATAAGAAACAAATATTTTTTTATTAAATACCTTCATGTTTCTTTTTTTTCCTCTTCAGTTTAAATCAGTTTATTTTTTTCTCCTTAGCAGAACCAGAGACTTCGGCTGTGACCAGCGGAGCAGCAGAAGAGCCGCCAGATGTCCTGCAGAAAGGTGAAAACACTCAGCGTTTGTTTCAGCTGCAGTTTTTTCACCTCCACATTTTGTTCCAAATGTTAAAATGTTTTATTTCTCACACAGAAAAGACAAAAAAAGCCGAAGACAGCAGAGAGGAGAGCGTGAAGAAGCCGCTGCCTCCGTATGACCCGAGTGCAGCAGTTGGTATGAAACCTTCTGTAATAAACCAGTGATGTGTCTTTGATCAGATATGTGGGGAAATTACAATGTGGGTTTTTGGTTCTGAACAGGTATGGAGTATTTGGTCCCAAAGACGGGATTCTTCTGTAAGGTGTGCAGCCGGTTCTTCACTGGAGCCAAGGTGGCAGAGATCAGCCACTGCAAAACTCTGAAGCATTACGAGAACCTTGAGGTGAGCCAAAAACTGTGTGTGGGGGTGTGTGTGTGTGTGTGTTCAGTTTCATACCGGATCAATGAAGGCGATCAGATAGAAACACACTTACCTTTAGAGTCCAGATGGCTTATTTTGTGGCAGTCATCTGTGAATTACAATCCACAGCTAACGCCTATTTCACTACAAAAGCAAAATCTCACCAAGTATTTTTGGTTTAGTTTCTAGTGTAAATATATGAGTATAATTGAAATAAGAAAAAATAACTTAACATTAAAGGCCAGAAAAAGCAATAAAAGTATTAATAGAAAATCTAAAAAACTAAATGCAGGCACCAAAGTTCACATATTTTGCTATAAAGAATCTCAATTTCATCTAGGATTGTCTATTCCATACATGATTTTAAAATGGAGGTGATCTATAGTCAGATGATACATAAACGGTGAAATAACTCAATACTTTCAAAATAAAAGGCAAATTTAGCTTTCAGACCAGACTGCTGTTCAGGTTGAAAAGGTCAATACTTTTCTCTCAAATGTTTAAAATGCAGAATTTCTAAATTGGAAACAATTTCAGATACAAACTGGCGTCTTCATCTCTTATTCGACTTCTTTGCTCTTTTCCAGAAATTCCTGCAGAGTCCAGAATCGTCTGTGAAGACAAACTGAAAATCTGCTGTTTCATTTCATCGTTTGTCTCCTGGTGTGATTTCATTTCACGTTTAGGGTCCAGAGTTACATTCTGTCATGGAGTAGCTCCAGATTATTTCTCCCTGGAAATGTGTTGGCTGTTCTTTTATGAAGAGAGGAGAGCGGGAAGGAAAATGTGCAGATTCTTCCTTCCAGAAGAAACTGTACACAAATAAAATGTGCTTTTTACTGAACTGTTTACAGCTTCAGTTATTTCAAGTTGTCAGATTATTAATTTATTATTTGTGATCAGAAACCTAACAGGTCTGCAAAGCATTGAGCCTCGGTTCAAACATACAGGTTATTACATTATTGAGGATGAGTGCTTAGTCTTTGCAGAATATAGAATCATAATAAAAAATTAAGAACAAGTCAAAACCAGCTCTAACAGCTTAATTAGATGTTTAGCAGATTTCATTTTGAATTATAAGTTGTTTTTAAAGAATACTTTTGCTGCAAAATTGGAAAATCCTCATTACATTGTTAGTCAGAAACTCCTAAAATCTTTAAAAGTTTTACATTTTTTCATCATAGTTCTTAAATTAATTTGTCACTTATTAAATGTTGGTACATTTCATTGCCTTTTCCTTTCTTTACTTTTTGTACTTTCTTTTTTAAATTGACACAAGGGTATATCTGAAAGAAATCATTCATTTGGCGTGTTGGATTTATTTATGCACTGAAAAAAGTCAAATTTGTCCATGCTAGATTTCTGCTCTAGTTGCTGACTTTCTGTTGTTTATTTAAGGAATAATATCCCGTACATGTTAACTAAGTTATTTATTGTAATTCTTGCAGGTTTTAAAAATTTGGGTATTTAAAAAGGTTACAGAAAGTCTCAAATTTAACTTGGTGAAACTTGCAGATGGTCTGGTTAGTTGGGGTAGTCCACTAAATAAATTACTAGTTTAAAAAGACCAGTAGATGGCACCATTTTTCATCAGCAATGTACAATGGTTTGACTGGTTTCTTTGTAAGCTTTGTGTTTACTTCTTTTAGTCTTTTTGTGCATTTTTGCAAATAATGTACTCGTTTTCATCTTTTTTAGCAAGTCAGATATTGCTGTCCCTCAAGATTTTACTAATAAACTTTGCCAATCTCAGTTTATTTTGCTTTCAGATGTGATTTATTTTTGTAACCCAAAACAAAAATGCTCAAAATGTACAAACCTAAGAGGTTTTAATCTTTGAATTGTCAGTTCAGTCCTGGAAGACAGACAGGTTGTAATTTCTGGAATTCAGCATCTGCTTGACAGACAAAAAATACTTTTTTAGATAATTGCAAATAGAATCAGGTTTTACAGAATTAAGATGTTAAAGAACAGTAAAAGTTAGAATATTAACTCACAAAATGACATTGGTTTACAACCAGAAAGATGTTATAAGATATTTGAAATATTGGTGATGAAACGTTAGACTTGTTTATCAATTTAAAACCGGTTTAATCAAACATTAAACACCTAAAGTCATACTAGTAGACAGTAAACCTGACTTTGACAGAGCAACCCTGTTCAAAAACTTCTCTTTTGGTGTTGAACGCTTAAAAACTGCTGTTTCATATCTTTCCCTCTGTTATCTACAAATATGCCTGATATGGAGCTAAACATGCAGAAATGTATTCTGTAAATCTTCAAGTTCTGTCCAGAAAAAATTGTTGCCGTCGATTTTGAAGCGCCTCTTTTTTTGTGTTTATTGGGATGAATGTGACAAATTTCACTTTCCATTGTCTAATATAAATTTTTTTTCCTTCTATATTTCGTAATTTTACTCAGACTGAGTGCTCTGTTGTGGTCATAAAATAATTCTCAAATTAATTCATTAGAAAGTTGATTAAGCCGCTCAACAGCTCTGATGCTAGCTAGCTGGCTAAGCAGGTGGCTCAGACGGTGCAGGTGAGCTAACGATCATTTTTGTATTAAACTACTATAAAACTTGTAATAGTGCTGAATATACATGCGCTAATGTTAGTCAGGGTGTTGCAAATAACTTAAGTGTCAGAGTTATTTGCAACTCTGACAAATAACTCAGAGTTGCATTATGAATGCAGGGGAAACCCTGCATTTATAATACAGGGTTTCCCCCAGAAATCTCGGGGGAAACCGAGATTTGTGTGATAAATAGCACACAACCTTACATTCATCTGTCTATTTAACATCTTTTGTATTAAAAGATGTTAAGTAGACAGGAAATATAAAAATATTACTGGGTAATTATATATTACGGGAAAACGCCAGTGAAACTCTATTTAAACCCACAACTAGTCTTAAAAACAACAAAACAAAAGATGCAATTAAAATGAATATCAATTATTTGCACTTCTGTTTAATCCAAATTAAGTCAGCGGCTCCATCAGGGCCCACATGGCTTCAGAGGCACATAAATGCTAATATTTTAACATGTATAAATGTAACATTTGTTTATTGAGATTATCAATGCTGCTAAATTTTATTCAATGGTTTCAGCATGCATAAATTAAAAATCTTTTAAATTGTTTTCAAGCTTACTTTGTAAAAGTTCAAAGAACAATACTCATAGTTAGATTGTTTTGTTACTATAGCAACAATCTGATGCTGTGAGTTTAATCTTTGAGTTTGAGCTCTGTTTGTTCACAAATACAAATTAGTAAACTGCAATTATAACTGATTGTTTTTACGTTTTCCAACTACCCCCTCTCCCAGATTTCACTAAATCTAACACATAAGATGGAGATGGAGATGCTGATGTTTTTAGCAGCAGGAGGGGCCCCTAAGTCAAATTCTGCTCCAGGCCTCATACAGCCTTGGACCGCCCCTGCATGACGAGTCGTCAGATTTTCCTACCGTAGCACAGAACAGCTGCAGCTGTCTCTGACGCTGCATGGCTTAAATTCACCCAACATGATGACAGTTGAGAGTAACAATTTGTGAATTTGACTCATAGTGACTTTGCTAATGGTGACTCTTCATGACAAAGTGATGGATAACCTGAAAAGGCTTCAGATATTGTCCCGTAAACAGGTGTGGCCCCGCCTGAACAGAAAAAGGGTTCAAAACAATGTATAGGTGGAGACTATGGAACTATAAAAAATAAATCCCAGCTCTAATATTTTGTGATAAATAGCACACAACCTTACATTCATTGTACGGTGAGTCACTTATGTCCTAATTGGTCTTTTGTGATATTATGCGAATGAGGTCATCTAGAGTTAAAACATTCAATACAAAGACCTTTAGACAGGAAACCTCAAAATACAAAATAAACAGTTAATCTTAGTGCTAATTGTGATGCTTATTGTTAACTTTGTGGTTCCATACAGTAGCAGATGGTTCAGTTTGTTCTTCGACATCAGCAGCTCTACATAAAGGTGAGAACTTATGCACAAACATAATTAAACACTGGAACTCGTGTTTGTACAGCAAGTTTCAGCTGAGGTTTTTTATTAAGAGCAGAAAGAAGGGATGCACCGAGCTGCGCTTGCCACTGAATACATCTTGTATTAATTTGTACCATGTATTTGTCACTGGTTTCTCTGGTTTTCTCTCTTTTTGCAGGTATAGAAGCAGACTTCCTGGGTGTTTTCACTTTATCTCTCTTTCTCTCCCTTTTAACTTTTCACCCCGTCTCTGTTCCTTTTTTCTTCCTCTAGTCATTTTTTATGAATATTTCACACACATTTCCATATATTTTCAATATATTCTACCATATATTGCTCATAAATCTTTACATATAATTTGTTTATGTTTCTATATAATTTTCCATATGTGTAAAATACATTTACCACAAATTGAACATACTTGTGAGATTATATGTTTATTACCATTAAATTTTCCCATATAGATTATAATACATGATGGTGAATATTTAAAAATTTAAATTATGGGATATAAAAACATATATATTTGTGTTTAATATATTGCAATATATGGAAAGCAGTAATCATTAGTATATTTTGCAATACATTACATGAACATATATATTGTAGAAATCAGTGTATAATTCCATATATTTACAGCACATACCTTACAAAATATATACATTAAAATATATTTCAAGTATCGTGTTCAGAGTTTGATATGACTGTAAAAGCTTTGAACTGTGTCTGTCCCACTGTGCTAGGATGCAGAAAGCAGATATGAAGACGGACAAGAGAGTGTTTGGAGAACCGTATACCTGCGGCGTGGAGTCGTCACACCTGTCCAGCAGGTTGGACTGGATCCGTTCAGCAGGTGAAGGGAGTGGTTAAACACGCTGAAGGAGAAGAATAACACGAGGGGGAAAAGACAAAGTTGTCATTTGGATCATTTTGGAGCCAAGCTTCATCGTTTACGGCCACTGAAATAATCTAACGTTTTTGGTCATCAGAAAAAGGTAAGACAAGCTGAAACAGGCTGGAGTTGTAGTCACATGATCTGAGCTTTTCTGAAGGAATGGGACAGGTAAACAGAGAGTTTATGTAAAATAAGTCCGACTGTTTTAAATGACAGAGATATGTTATTGAACAGATCACATTACTACTAAGTCTCCCATAAAATCAAAGTAAAGGAATTAAATGGAAGATAATTATCTTAATTGTTGTTGATCAGCTGAAACTAATTATCAGGAATCTTTAATTAAAGGAAAGTTATGTGGGAGATTTTAAGCATAACGTTTTATTGAATTCATTTTCAACATTTCTTTAGTCAAAGTCGATCCGTTTTTATTTATTTTCCACAGGAAAATTGTCATTTTCACAGCTCTGTACTGTTAATATGTATACACATCTATTAGCTATGAATGCAGCAGGATGAGTGTTCAGTTTTTAAAGAAAAGTCAAATTATATCTTTAGTTTTATTATAGTAAGATAATGTTCTGTGAAACCAAATAACAAAAAAAGTATGATTTCCACTGCAAAAGCACAAAAACGAAGTATTTTTGTTTAGTTTCTAGTATCTTAGTGCACTTGAAAAGAGATAATCAATTTAGAAGTATCATGTCAGGAAGATATAGCAGCTTGTTTTAAGTCAATAATCCCTTAATATTGATCCACTCGCTTATTAGGATGGGAAAATGTCTTTTTATAAGTGAAATAATCTGCCAGTTGAACTACGACTGTTTTTAAGGAATTAGTGAAAACAAGTTTCTACAGCTTCCTGAAAATTTACCTTAAAGTTAGTTTTATATTATTTCAAAACGAACTTGTACTAAGATATCTGCAGTAGAAACTAGACCAAAAATACTTGGTAATATTTTGTGTTTTTACAGTGTGGTTCCTCCTTTGACTGAGTTCTGTGGATGGGTTGGTTTTATTTTGTCCATTCATGTTTAGATTATTTGTCTTTGTGATGTTTTCAAAACACAGTCAAGGTTAGCAGCTTCAGATGAAATTAGTTTTCCCTTCAGACTGACTCTCAGCCGGGATGATTTGTGTTTTTGTACTGAGTTAACATGTTTCTTTGCACGTTATAAGTGTTGAGTCATGTTACAGGAACATGAACAATCAGTGCAGCTCACAGCTGAGTCTGCGCTTCACCACAGGCCAACAGGTGTTACCTGCACTGCAGCTGGTCTTACTGGTTCAACTGTTGGTTCCTGCTGGGAGAGAACATTTGACAAAAAGCCTCTATTTGAATCAATACTGTACTTAAAAGAACAAGTAAACAGAGAAAAATGTGCTATAAAAAGAGTAAAAGTACCACATTAACATAGAGTGTATTCTCTAACACAATAGTCTAAAATATCACTAAGTGTGCAATCTGCACACTGCAAAAAATCTTATCATTTTGGTCTAGTTCAGGGGAGTCCAAAGTGTGGCCCGGGGGTCATCTGTGGCCCATCAGATGATTTCGTTCGGTCCCAGACAACAAATCAAGAATGGTAACTATTTGACTAGTGACCCAAACACTTTGTGAATTGTTCATTTTTCTTTTAATAAGGCAACAGCCTGAAGCTCTATTATGTTTTGGGTGTTTAAAAATATACAAGTTTCATAAAAATGTAGTTTATCATTAAGCAGGTAGAACAAAAATATATATTAAAAAAAAGCACAAATTAATTTTTGCATTGTTAATTTAGTGAAAAATGTCCCGCCTGTTGTTTCAATTTGCAAGTTTTGGTCCCCAGGGCAAAGAGTTTGGACACCACTGCTCTAGTTTCTAGTGCAAATATCTCAGTACACTAGAAAAATAGAAAATTAACTTACAAGTAGCTTTTCAGCAAGAAACATGAGCTTGTTTTAAATAAATAATTCCTTAATATTGATTTTAAAAAGTAATAGTTTCACTAGCAGATTATTTCACTTATAACATGAGAAAATGTCTTGTTATAAGTGAAATAATCCGACAATTCAATAAGCACCTTTTCATCAATCAACCAATCAGAGCCAGGAGGAGGGTCTTTGCGCTGTCAATCACTCATCCTAACCCGTTCCCAGTAGCTCTTTGCTAAGCTACAGCTGGTTCACTACAACATAGCACACATTCTGAAGGATCAATTAACTTTAAAGTCTAATGAACATTTAACACTGGAACACATTTTAAATATCCAAAATAAACACAAACAACAAATAAAAAGAAACAATAAAGTCTCTGTAAACAAAACTGTACTTCAATAAAAGGCCTAAGCAGCAGATTGAAGACTTTTGTCATTCAGTTTTTGGTAGAAAGAGAGAAAAGAGAAAAACGATAATTCATGCAAATGGAAATGAATGCGCTCATTTTAATGTGTCATGCGATTAATTAATTTTTTGCTTATTGCGACAGGCCTAGTGTCCATGTTTGTTTTTTCATTTGAAGTGGAAATCTGTAATTCTAAAATTACAGATTTATGTAGTTAAGAAAGTCACATCTGGGCACCAGGAGTTTGTATATGTGACTGCGAGGCTTTTTTTAGGATCTCAGGCATCTGATAGCTGACTAACCAGTAACATTGCTGACATCAACGACTGCAGATGTTATCAGACTGAGACTAAAATAGCCTGCATGACGTCACAAAGACAAGAGTTTTAAAGACGACAACAAAGGAGTTTAATGAGGCTGCAGATCAGAGCAAAAATGTTTGAGACGTTCTGATGTTGCTCTTCTCCATCATTTTCACTCTGTTTTATCAAAACATCCAGATGTCAGCTTGGCCAAAATGTTTTGTTGGCAGTAAAAGCAGGAAATAGTGAACTGGAGCAGTTTTTGGTAAAATTAGGCTTCCTTATGAAGTTAGGGGAAAGGTTTAAGCAGTGTGACTGAAAAAGTCATTCCAAAGACGTTTCCTGAGTTACAGGGCACTGTAAAAGTTCACCCAATTACAGATTTCTTCAATCTGCCCACTGCCTGTATTTGTCTACACATGCAGAGAAGCCAATAGCCTAACGTGCAAAAAACCCAGAGAAAAATAACACACCCACAGGGAGACCTAAAGTCAAACTCAGAACCTCATTGTTGTGCAAAAACCTGACCAACCTTTCAGCCTTTAACTACAACCCATAAAAACTGTTTATATCAGACAAAGATCACATGAGAAAATACAAAATAAGTTTCAAAGGATGATTTATAAAGAGAAAAAAAAACTGTCTAACCTCGTTATTGACCTCTTTTTTGTTTAATTTGACCCCTCACATCCAGGTTTGATTACTATAAAACATTAAGTGTAAAGAAACCACTTATCTCAAAATGCAACACATTATAGGTGACAAGTTCATTAAAGAAAACCCAAATGCAGAGCAGCAGATTCGTTGAGTGGATGATGATTTAATGGAAAAATAAAAACATAAAACCATGGGAGCACAGGGAGCCAGAGGAGAGCAAAAAACATCAGGAACAAACTGAGATTAGCTAACAGGTTGCAGGTGTGAGGGGAGAGAGAGCGAAAGTGGCACAGGGGGCGAGGGAGAGTAAACGGGGAACAGGAAATGGATCTAAGAGTAACGAGGAATAACTAGACACAAGGAGGAAATAAACATAATAAACTAAGACAAACTGAACAAAGTCAATCTAATCAAATAAAGAGAATAAGAAACACAGAATAGTAATAATAATAACAACAACAACAATAAAGTAGAATCAAAACAACTTAAAACAGCTCAGGATCTGATATTATCACCTGGTGATGTTGTAATGTAGAGCTGAGCATCACCTGCGTCGCTATGGTAGCTAATCTTATTGCTTATTGTCTGAGATAGTGGGAACATGTAGATATTAAAAATAAGGGGTCCTAGGAATGAACCCAGAGGTACCCCACATGTAGGGTGACCAGATTTGGGTTTCTGAAAAGGAGGACACTTTTTTTTTTTTGTTGGCGGGTGGGGTACTTCATAATTACGCACACATAATGCAACGTGATTGGATTTGGGGAGAAGGGCGTGACTAATTTGCCATACAAAGAAACCTGGAATGGAG
>CAEFZY010074868.1:0-25622 GCA_903066815.1 Brachyrhaphis roseni
TTTTTTTAACCAGCCCTGTTAGTGCTGTGTTACTACCGTATTGCTGCTGTGTTACTGCTGCGTCACAGGCACTGTTTTGAAAAAAAAGCTAAGGTATATTACTAAAACTTTGAAAACTCTTTCTGTGTACCGTCTGTATGTAGGCACATGCGGCTTATAGACAGGTGCAGCTTATGTATGTACAACATAGTTTTTCCTTTAAGAATGTGCTGGGTGCGGCTTATAATCAGGTGTGCTCTATAGTCCGGAAAATACGGTATTTATGTTTAAGTGATGCTTACATTTTTTCTGATATTCTTTCAGAATTCCTCTCTTAAATGTAGATTTTTTCACAAATGGTCCTTTATTTTTCCATAAAGCACTTTGAGTTACCTTGTGTCTGAAGGGTGCTAATAAAGTTACTCAGGCTAGGATAACACTGGTGGGTACTTTGTATGTAAGGCAGAATGCTCAAGAAAAGCAGTAAATTAATTGGAAAAGCATAGTTCACACCAACAGCTACTCAGGGGTCAGGAGACATGGGCAATGTATGGGTGGCAAGCACAATCTGTGCCCCAGACCTGGCAGCAGTTCCTAGATCTATGGAGCTTATTACAGCCTTTTATTGGACTGCAGGAGAGTGAAGTGGGCTGCCCTGGTGCTGTGTGCTAACCCCATCAATATCTGCTGACAGACTTATACATAGACTCAGTGCCACCAAAACTAGAAAAGAGAAAAACAATGGGGCAAAAGAGAATTTGTCCTTCAACCCTTTACTTGCACATATAAAGACTCAGAAAGACGAAAAAGTTGATTTTTCTAATAAAAATGTTTGCTTGTGGAAAAAATTGATTTGTTGACCCGTATAGAATGGGCTGGGATTCCATGTGCTAATCATTACCAGCAGATCAGAGTTCAGTAATAACCTAGAAAATTAAACCTAGATTTTACAACTCAAGTTAGATAAATGACTCAAGCTTATCCATCTGCATCCGTTTTAAGGAACATCTGATGCCAAGTTGTGTCTCATGATATCCCCGTGTTGTACAGCCCAACAAACAGATGTTAGTTTATCCTCTCCTCTCTTTTAATCATCAACATTTCTCTGCATGGAAATAAAAAAAATCTCCACCCTCTCACTCAATCTGCTCTTGCAACCTTTAGAGTAACCGTCCGTTTTTGTTCCATTTCTCTTTCCCCTCACTCCCCACCCCTGCTTTTATACCTCATTCTGCCACACTGGCAGACGATGTATTGTTCTGTCGCCACAATCCTTTAATGCCATCCAATCGAGCGGGGAATATCTTGAAGGGATTTGGGTAGGGATGATTTGGGAGGTTTAAATGCTGCAAAAGGATTTGCATCAGATTCAGAGATCCTGACTCAAAGCAGACCACTGAAGCCTTCTCTTATAACAGAGATTTGAGAATCTCATGTGAGATGTTAATGCAAACATTCTGAAGGTTTGTGTGTGTATGTTAGCAAACTGGGATAAATTTTGGAGACACCTTCCTTAGGTTTTTCCATGATGTCCATAATGTAAACTTCTGACTATGAAGAAAATAAAAAAAAAAAAATCTTTAAAATTTCTCACTCTAGCAGTTAGGAATACTTTTGTTAATCCCAAATTACATAAACCACACCTGTCTTTTATCAAGTGTGTAAATATCTGGATTACACTGTGAAAATAAAATTCATTCATTTTATTAATGTTTTCACTGAAAACTGAAATAGAAACAAGCCAAAATAGCACAAATTTTAATCAGGAACACCACCGAATCAGAACGATAATCACTGGATGTTCAATAAAGAAGTAAGAATATTTTTTATTTTAATTTCCTAAGGAATCTGCAAAATGTCTGTTTGAGAAGCAAAGTTCTTTCAAGGTTTTGCAGGGGAGGAATGACTACTTGAACCTTGTAATCTTGTTACAATGCAAAGTAACAACCAAATTCCTCAGTAAGAGCTGCATTAAATGAAACAATTTAATGCCACACTGTGGAGGATTAAACAGTCCCACACGTTTAAGATGTGCCTAAATGGAATTTAGGAGCCATTACAAACAATTTGCCCATATTTAAGACTTTTTATTGTCTAAAGTTGACTTTTAAATCTAAGATATTAAAAGTACATTAAGAGACCTTGTGAGTTGGTTTTATGTTCTCTGATGGCTCATTATTATTATTAGCAGGCAGTATATCTTAGATGTTCTGTGTTAAACCATTAAAACATCCCAAGTCTTCAACTTTAGACCTAATCAGTCTTTAATTTTTTTTTTATTTTAAACATGCAAATCTGTCAGAAAAAATACTTATTTTTGGACACTGTAAAAAAAAAAAGATACAATGATAAAAAATAATGTTAACTAAAAATATTAATAGTGAATAATACCTAATGTCATGGATGACAACTCATTTACCACTATATATATAATAAATTTTTCTATATTTGCATTTGTCAACAAGGTTTTTGCTCCATTGGTAGAACTTAACCTTCCTGTGCAACCACCAGGAGGGTGCAGAAAGCCAATGGTGGGACAACTATTTGAGCCATAGCCACTCGAACGATGCATCACAGGCTGAGGAAAGAGCTGAATTTGACGAGCAGCCTTCAGGCGCTCTAAATGCTAGAGCTCTACAATCCTATTTCCCTGCCTCCAACACTGGGGCGCATGGTCGCTGGAGGAGGAGACATGAAAGCCATGCGTGTGCGCGCGTGTGGGTGTTTGTTCTGACTTCAAATGTTGAACCTTGGCCGCAGAACGGTTCCACCGCAAGTTCAGAAAGTACTGTGGGAGGATTTGCATGTGTAAGACAAAAAGACAAAGTGGCAGAGAGACGCCGAGGGTTCTGTCAGCAGTTGGCCTTTAGAGTCCTGACTGCGACTCTCTTGAAATCAACCCACAGGAGTATGCACACTTCTGCATTTCCCTGCGTCTCTGTAAAGGGATTAGGGGAACCTTCAAAGAGAGGCAAAGATTGGCCGGGGGCCTGCTTGGTCCCTCTCCACGCCACAAGAGGACAAGGGCAGATTAAAACTGTCCAGGCCTTTTAGCCAGCCTTGTTAGTGGACTTCTTTTGGTGCGTAGTGCATTAGGACTCTCCAATCCCCCACACCCCTTGAAGGAGCCAAACACAACCAGGTAGATTAAGTAGGTGGTTATTTCACAATGATGTGAGGGATTTGGGCGGTTGGGGACCGAAATGTGCACGTGTATGGCTGTGAACTGAAATTAACAGGACAAGGCGTCAAGGCAATTTTAGACATGCTGCAAGGGGCCTGCTTACACAGAATGCACCTGCACTGGGGACTGAGGCCAATTTAGAAACCTAAATATGAAACCAAGTAACTAACCAAACCATCTGACCTCAGATGAACAGAATGTATAAAAAGATTAGGAACAGGTTAACCCCAGGAGAAAATGTTTAAAACAAGATGAAGCTGAACCCATTTATGTTTTTGCCTGCAAGTTGGTGAGGACGGAGTGAGACAAGAGGCGGTTTTATCCACGCCACTCCGATGGGGAAACACGAAGTTAAAACATGCTGTTAGGGACTAATGTTACTGCAGTCGGAATCTCCACTCTACCCTGGATTTTCACCACTTCCTGTGGCTGGATGCGTGAGAAGAGTGGTGATGAGAAGGGAAACAGGAGCAGTGGAATAAACAGAAATCACACCCCGATGTTTCCTGTTCTTGTTTTTCTGAAGCCTTCTACAGGCGCACCTCCGGGTGGGTGAACACAAACATTTCATCTGGACAGATCAGATTTTCTTTCAGATTGGAGCGTTGATTTTTTTTCCCAAACACGGAGGAAAAAAATATGCAGCTAGTTCAATTACAGAGCTAGCAGCTTTTAGTCCAACAGCAAATGATCGGATTGAAAGATTATCCCCATTTAGGCATTTAAAAATATGAGCCATGTTCCACCTCTTGCCCTTTTGACTGCCCTTCTCAGTATGTTTTCTCAAGAAATTGGGAGCTAGAAGTATAAAACTGCTGCCTTTCTCACCTGGTGCTACACACTCAAGGGCCACTGGAGTGTATAGCATCATTTAAAATACTTTATACGGCAAGAAGGAAATTAAATGCTTTAACTCATATCGTCAAAGTGATGTTGTGGACAGGAAGGATGTCTGGTAGCATTTATATATATATATAAAATAATAATAATAATAATGGTGATGATGGTAAATATCTGCAACAAAAGCAATAATATCAGTATATTACTATTGGTACTAATTTTCATATCGGTGTATTCCTAACAATCAATATGTATTTTTTTAGCAGCAATGCAAATAATCAGGATATTTTTCTGTTAGAAATGAGTAATTAGAGTAAGCTATAATTTTGAAAAAAATATTTGTTATTGCAGTAGTGTCATTTTTTCCCAAGGTTATCACACAAAGAGAATTTCATAGCAGAACAAACTAAAATAAGTATTTCCGAACCAACTATGTTGTTTCTAATTCAGGTGGCAAAGAATCTGAAACCGTTTTATTGGAACCAAATTTAGTTAAGCATTTAAATCATGACTTTTGTTATTTATTTTTAAAAGACATCTGACAGCTTTTTACTTTTCAAGCCAGTAATTTGGGAGCAGAGGCACAAGCTCATGGAAGGTGGAGATCAGGTAGGTTGTTCCCCATGAGGTTACCGTTTTTTAAGGCCAGTAACACCTGTCTGCCCCTCAGGAGAGCCACAAAGCTGAAGATGAGAAGGGATGGCCAGATGGAGGTGTAGAGGAAGGATAGCAGGGGATGAGAGCAGAGCAGGCCAGGTCTCCAGGCACATGAGAAAAACGCTTGCTAGTAACTGAATGCAATAATAGAATAAAAACTAGAGTAAAGAGGGCTTTAGGTTAGTTTCTGTTATGCAAGTCACTCACGTCCTTTGTGTGTGACTGGAGCAGCAGAAGAAGACATCTCAAGCCTCTTCAGTGGTTTTTAAGATGTGTGTTATTAACGGGATGAGGTCGCCTTAAGGCCACCGCAGATGGAGTAATACAACAGAGTGGTGAATGCCTTGTCCCTGCAGTCACCCGCAGAGTGAAAGAACAGCGAACAGCAGGAGAGCGAGAAAAAAATACAGAGCAATAACATAGAGAAAAAAAACACAAAGATGGAAGATGAAGAAAGACGGCAAGAAAGCATCAGAACAAAAAAGAAAGTGTTAAATTTCTCAGAAAAGGTCAAGTCTTTTAGTTGAAAATGGAATGAAAATTATTAAAATAAAAAAAAAAGACCATTAATAATTAGCTAATTTGTTAGTTTGATAAATTTACAAATTAAAGAGTGTGAAAGGGTGTTATAAGTGTAGTAATCAATCGAGTTATGGTAGATATTTATATTTCAATAAATAAAATAAGGAGCTCTAAGCAGAATTCCCTTTGATACAATTACTTCATAGCACCTTTAGGTGGCACTGAATACAGGAATGAAGGCCAGCGTAAACAGAAGAAGACAACACTTGCAGTCGGCTAAAAGTAGATGGCCTCATTCTGTGATCATACATAAAAATGCCCAAAAATGTATTTATAATATTATGTGTCTAATATAATGTGAACAGACCATAAAGGAATGCTTTATTTATGAATTCATCAAAAAGATGCATCTTCTCTTAACTCCCTGCCTAATTCTGAAAACCCAGAGTTAATGCCCAAGAAGAAATTAAATGAAATAAATGTTGATGTGCTTGTAGAAATAATCAGCTTCTCACTTGAGAAGACTATTCTTGATCACTTCTCACAAAGCAACTCTATAAATGGCAAGCAGTAGTGGTTATTGTTGGCACCAATGCAACCAGGAATGTCTTAGGTTGTAGTTCACTTCCTGCTTTTGGAGCGGACTCTATTCCGCTTAGCATTCACATATCCATTCAAAACGTGGTAGAGTTCACGTCAACAGAACAGAGACCTAGGTTTTTAGGCGGACTAGAGTTAATGTTTTGGTCCACATCAGAGTTTGATTGTGCATTCACACCTCCTCAAACAAACCCAACTTTCTAGACAAACAAACCAGAGTTCCATTAAAGCAAACTAAAACGGGCTGGTGTGAATGCACACTAAATTACACACAGCTGAACTCCATTGGTTCTGTCTACTGGTTTACAAAACAAATTTGCTTTATAAACGATTAAAGGGAGTAATGAGAAATACTGAGTAATGTGGAAGACAATAACAGCAGCAGCTTGAAGACAAATATTACAAACTCTTCAGGCTTGACGGTGTGTAGTTTAGAAAATAGACTACACACACACATAAAATAGACTAAGAGCAGTGCAGGAGGAGCCCAGCGATGGAGTCTGGCTGTATCAAGCAGAGGTCACAGAGTCGAGGAAGTCAATTAAAAAGATGATTAACATCCATGTGGGAGGTGTGGTGTGTTCGTGCAGGTGGGATGGGCCAAACACTCTCCTCTTTACACACACGCTCATACATATATTTAGACACATAATGGGAACAGTGAATAGTGCAGTCCAGACTGTTGTAACTGGTGTCCAGGGAGGTGGAGATCAGAAGGTTAATATGGTCCAGCCCAGCTCCTTCATTAGCCTGATGAAGGCAATAACAGCCTACAGGGAGAGGAAGGCTGTCAGGTTGACGAAAACTAGCAACCTACAACCAGACTGCAAGGTTGTACTTTGTTAGCAGAGCACGCCTGTTTATATTATTCGTTTATTCACTAAATGCAGCAAAAATAGATATTTTGCGTGCTGTCACATGATAAAAATCCTGCAAAACCTAATCCCCTGTAAAGGTATCTGCAAGTTTCAGTAAGTCAAATTTGACACTTTTTAAAACTTTTTTAATGCAAACTTGAACAAAATAGAAAAATATTAATATTACAATCAAGGATAGGAACAAAGAAAATTTCTGAGGTCAGAAGTGAGCCAGTGGCGAAAACGAAAGTCGTCCAGTTAACTGGCAATAAAAGTGCACTTACCCAAAGATAGCCAACTAGTTGTCAAAGCCTGCTTTTGCCAAACAGAAAAGTCCCGTGGGGGAAAAATAAAACTACATACATGAGATTAAATGACTAAATTAAAGTCCTGTGATAAAGGCCAAATTAAATTTTTTAAATGAATATAACATATTAAGACTTCTTAAGGTTGCGCAGACACCCTGTTTATATATAATGACTGAAAGGAGGTACGTTTAACAGTTTAAAGACACAAAAACATGAGTAATTGAGCTAATCAGGGAGGCTTAATGATAAATGTGAGTTTCTGATCATAAATACAGGTGGATCTCATGCATGGATGAAAACACAAGGCGGCAAAGTAGATTAAGAGCAAATACGAAGAGAATGGTAGTGATAGGTAAGCCTAATAGACAATAAACATCATTAATTGGCGAAGCACACATGGATGGGTGCAGCCAGATGGTGTTTTGTACTCATTTGTCATACACTGCTGACGGAAAGGGAAAGGCAGTGAGAGCGGGAGCTCGAAGAGGAGGAACAAAAAGGAACGTTTACGGATTGTGGAGTCAGAACACGGTGGCCTAGAACACACTTCCACTGCTTAAATCAAGTTCTGCATCATCCTCCCTGCCTGCCTCTCCAGACGGAGCGGTTCTGATGGTGCTGCCATGCCGCACTCTGCCAAGCCGGATGCATACTGGTGAGTACAGACACAACACCCCACAGATAGCCAAGCTTGGCATCTATTAAGGTCCATCTGTTTGCTTTAGACAAAAAAAACACTATCTACTTTATCTTTCCTCACGAAGGTGGAGGATGGCAGCGAGAAGAAACAAGAAAGGGACTGACGGAGGGCAAGAGGGGTGGGGAACTGAAGGATGCGAAGCTCCGTTAAGAAATATACCGTCTTAGTGTATAATACCTGCACTACAACCCCTTTAGAAAGGGTTAAAAATAGATCTTAAGAAAATTGTGACAGGAAAATGGAGTGCAATGTGTGTGGAGAAGGAGGGGGGCAATGAGAGCAGCGTGTTGGGCTCAGGAGGCAGACTGGGTTTCCACAAATGGAGATTAGTGCTCCAGGCCACTGTCTGGCCAGGCTGCTAGCATGCTCACTTTGTTCTCGGCAATGACAGCTTCAGTCGGAGTGGGGTTGGGGGGTGTACATGGTCCACCATGTTCACAGTGGCTCTTTGCTTTCTGTGGGCCGTTTCCCTTCCAGATCTTTCTAACTTTTGGTTGATCTATTTGGGGTTGAGCTCAGAGATTGAAATTGACTAAGTTCTTATCTGGTTTAAGAAATCTGCTTGAGACAACAAACTGACACTGAACATGAGTATAAACTCTTTAAGCAGCCGACTTCTCGCTCTACAGCAACAACTTGATCTCTCAGAAAACATGGGGTGCGGTACTGAGGGCTTGTTTTCAACACTAACTCTACATTTACAGACAAGATTTAGGATTAACTCTTCTTAGGATTTACAGGATCAATCAAAATGGGAACCAGAGAAATTCTAGAAATTATTTTCAAGACTAGCAGCTTTACTCCAGAGAAATTGAGAAAGTGGTCAAATCTCTTTTGAATAATTCTTTAATATTAAATAGTTTAAACAGAATCGTTAGACTGTTAAAATAGAAAAAATGGTTTTTGTATTAAAAATAATTTCTGAATGAAATCATGCCCCTAAGAATCTGATTCTAATACACTAAAAGATTTGCATCTATATTGTTTATAAATGTCAAATACAGCAGCTTCAAGTAGAAGCCATAAGATTAGGTACACTTTGTGTAAAAACTGTGCAGTGGAATCATTTGTGTGGCTTTTTATGAAAATTTTTACTTCGTTAAATTGAGCAATGTCACAACAGTCATTTTTCTGTCAGTAAAACTGAAGGGAGAATCCTGGCTGCTTTGTGGCCAACAGTAAACCATTCCTACTTGGTTCAGGCCGAACAGAGGCCAGCCAGGTCCTTCATTGAGCCAAATGCCAGCTTTACATCTCATAAGTCATCTGGTTGTGGCAGTTTTCACTGTTGACAGTCAAATATTTATCATTCAGCAGAAGAATTTCAGTGTTTTGCTATCTGGGCATTGTTTGGATTGTGTCACACAGCTCAGCAGAAGATCACTGACAGCATATGGAGGTAATTCAGTTGGAGTTGGACTTAAGCGACGGAATGTTTACCCCAGACTTCTACATAATTTTAGACATTTCTGCATCTTTCACAGTTGGCAAATGTTTCCCTGTCGCTCGTGGGGCTCAGACTACCCACAGGCCAAATATTATTGACTCTGCAGCACTTGAAGGGGCAGGGAGGCAAAGTGGAACAGGCTGCTCAGGATTCATGCAGACGCTGCTGCTCTCTGAGTGGAGGTTACCTAAAGTGCAGAGGCTCCGCCGTAAGGCTCGGTTTGAGGGCCTTAACGAGAGACTCAGGCGATGAGCGGAGCATTTTAGTAGTGTGTGTAGACACACATATAAATCCTTTTCTCTTTTCTTTTTGAGAATGTGTATTTGTATGCGTGTGCATGTGTGTGTGTGCAGTAGGCCTGGATCAGTTGAATAAATCCACACTTGAAAGAGGAGCTCAATCAAGCTCTCCCACCCATCTCCCCTCTGTCTCTGCTTCTCTCACCTCAACGATGCTTCACTGCTCACAGTTCATTTTGAGTTGAAGAGTTCAGGGATCTAAAGGGCAAAGGGACAAAAGCAGGGGCAACAGAGAGCAAGTGTGTGTATTTATGAGTTCGCAATGATACTTTTATTCTGGACTCCACAAACTAAAAAGTGTACACCCTCATGAGAAAACAACTGATTTAGAGAGTAAAAATTGACACCAAGGATGAATAACTTTAAAACGTTCCCCTAAAAAATAAATAAAAGCTAATTTTTATTCAATTGCTAAATTCAGGATTCTTTGATGGAAGCCTACCAAAAGATCACATGCTTGATTTAGCAATATTTGCAGAGCGTCTTGCAAAAGTTGCCCAAATCTCGCTGTAAGGAAATCACATGGTTTTTGTGTCCAGCCACAGATTTTCTCTAAGATTTAGTTCCTGTTTCTAGCTAGAACTTTTTTTGTTTTGTTTTCCAGCAGAGCAGATAACCTAATGCTTTGGGTCAAAACTGACAAAAATACTATTCAGATTACAAAAATGAGTGCGGAATATGGGTAACACAAAAGATGGGAAAGGATTTGTAGTTTTAGTGGTGTTTTGGGAGGACAGTTTACAACTCTGAAATCAATTTTATTTGAAGAGAACCCGGTCACTTTGGTCAGAACATTTTTACAGCATTAATTTGTCATCACAATGATTTTTGTCATGTTTGTAACAGTGAAGGAGTGATTAATTCGGCTTTTAACAGTTTCTCTTTTTCCAGTGAAAATAAACTGTTAAAAGTCCTAAATACTAAGCTGCACAAAGCAACACAGCTGCTTTCTGGAAAGAGTTTCATGGAGAAGCAGAATTCAGTTTTTATGCACCACAAATCTGGAACAAACTTCCAGAAAACTGCAAAGCAGCTGAAACACTGACTTCCTTTAAATTCAGACTAAAACCCCACCTGTTTAGAGTTGCTTTTGAACTATAATAAATGAAACACTGACCAACATTTTGATGAGTAATGATGACTTTTGTCAAAATGTAATGTTTACTGGTTTTCTCAATTGCTGACTGTGTGGTGTCTTCTACTACTTTGTATTTGTGTTTTTATTATGTAAAGCACCTTGACCTGCATTGGTGCTGAAATGTGCCATACAAATAAACTTCATTTAAAGCAGCAGTTTCCATATGTGACAAAATTGTTCACTTTATACTTAAAACTGAATTGTTAACGATATTTAAATGGCAAATATCAGCATTTTTTGCTATTCTTTTTTACTTTGAATCCAAACTGGAAATGAGCAAACTGATGAGAGAGAAAATACCCTGAACAATTTCTTTAAAAGGTAGCAGAAAAATTAGAGAAAAGGATTTCATCGGCATCTGGTTTCTCGCAAAAGGCCTTGAAGCTGCTCCCCCACGTCGGAGGAAGAAAAAGAGCTTCTTTTTAACCCACCCAGTGGTTCAGGTAATGACTCACAGCCATCTTTGATGTACTTGTTAGGACGCAAAATGCACACACAGTAGATTTCTCAAAGAGTGAAGATGCTATTTTATGGCCCTTTCATGAATTCTATATTCAGAGAGCTGTCAGTGATGTAAAAGTATTGCTGTGAATGTGGCAACGGATCTGCATGAATAGTGATTGTCTTCAAGTTATAGTGCACACAAATGTTGAACATATGTCTACATGTGCATGGAGATATTAAGAGATTTATTTGTGTACAAAAACGCTGGAAAAATCAAATCTTCAAGATTTAAAACATTAACAGCATTAAATAGATGTGCTACACACAGACGGTAATTCATTGTGGTTAGTTTAGATTATTATGGCTTATTGTTAATAAAAACTAGATTATTTCATTATTGAGCAATAAAAAAGATTTCTAAAATCTTTCAAATGAGAAATATATTTAAAAGAGAACAAGAGAAATATTACATCTTATTAATGTTCATGACCAACACAATTACAGAGAAGAATGCTTAGGCATAGCATATTAATGGAAAGTTGAGTGGAAGAAAAATATGCATTAAGCAAAGTTGCTCAAGCAAATAAAAAAACACATATCCATGTCATTGTCATGAAGGAAAAGCCCCATCACAACTTTGGGGAGACCTATCAACTGCAGACCATAATCATCAAAATAAACAGAAAAGGGAAAATGAAGCAATTTTAAAAGGAAAAACTAAATCTTGAGTCACCAACATACCATTTCAATGACAAATACAACAAGAACTGGGTAGCATGGGCAAATAAGATAAAATAAAAATAAAAATCATGAACAATTTATGCTGGCAGAAAACCTCTTTGTGGTTTTACTCATTTCATTACAGCACATGTAGAATTTATTTTTGCCTTAAAATCAAAGTATAATTCAAGGTTAATGTAATGTGACAATACTCCAAATGAAAAACTGCAATACATTTTCTTCAAGCTCTCACACTTGGCCAGGTCCCACCCAGCTCTGTTCGTTGCCACCTGGTGGCAAACTGCAACCCTCAGCTGCTCTGTCCACCTGTTCCCCACAGTCAAATCACAAAACACAAACTCCACGCCAGCAAAGCTACCAGCAGCCGCCACTGGGAGCACAGCATTAAGGAAGTCTGGCCTGAGGGGGAGCGGAGATGAAATGTGGCCTGCACCGGAGGTGTGTTCAGCTCGCTCTGATTTTCCACTCAACTGGAGGTGCTGCCAACCTGTTCCCCTCGTCCATATATGGAGGTAAACAGGATACTAACAGTGGGGTGGAGTTATTGTGCCATATGCAGTGGCATTATTGTGTTATGAAAATATGGGAAACCTTCCCAGCACATATTAAAGCTCTTCATCTCCCCATGACACCCAAATGATGGAGGACAGCAAGGCGATGGCAGCTGGGAAAGCGTCAACAATGTAACGCATGTTGGCGTTTCTGCAGGAAATATACTCACAGCGGGTACGAGGAGCTTCTTGACTTCCTCTACCGCTCTCCTCATCTTGATCTCTGCTCTGTTTTGTGTGTCTTCAACTGTGATTAGGACGTGAAGGTCTTCATTTAGGTGTTCCCAGTTTGGCTTCCCTCTGTTCTGCTCCTCCTGGACAGAAACACAGAGAGAGAGAGACGGTGAGTGGATGTGACAGCGCGGGCGTGCTGGAGCAGCAGCGGTACCGCTGCGTTATAAGACAGAGGAGAAAAGAGACGGGCCGCTGCGAGAAGAAGCAGGATGACAGGACCGGCCCGTTAGTCAGCTATTTAACTGGAACTTTGAAAGGACACCCTTCTTTAATAGATCCCATGCTTCACAGAGACAAAGATGACAGCGAGCCCTGCAGCAATTAATATCAGAGAGAGATGAATGGATGCAGGGATCAGAGAGAGATGGATCTGGATTTTAACCTACATTAATGCAACTTGTGGGAAAGGATTTATGGCACATATAGTTCAAAGTTACTTGTGGGTTCTAATTAGAATACACAGTTTCTCTTAGTGGTGGGCATTCATTGTATCATTTATCATGAAAAATGTTGTATCATGACAGGGATTTTGGTTTATTGTTGTCATGATAAATTTCAGTAATTGTAAATTTTATTTTTGCTATTTGCTCAAGTTTCTTCCAAAAGTGCATCAATAAATATCAGTAAATTCAAAAATAAGATTAAAACTGTCTCCCTGTGCAGCTTAGGGATATAAATCAATCTTTTTTTAATTAAGTGATTTGAAGAAGCCTATTAAAAATGGGAATGTTTTTCAAGAACAATATGAATGCTGCGCCATGCAGTTATAGCAATACAGTTACCTAAAAAAATAATACATTTTTATCATTACCACAATAGTACCACAAAATATTGTGATAAAAATATCAATACATAAACACTAGTTTCCCTTGTTTTTCTCACATATAGAGTAAAATATTATTTTCTCTTTATAAAACTGAACCAAAGTAGAAAAAGAAATGTACTAAAAAAGCAGCAATGTAAGCAAACACAAAATCTTTGGAAATGAATTCATAATTTTAATTAGCAGCTCATATTTCCTGTCAGTCAGATAGCACTAGCCTATGCTGCAGGCTGTGGTTTTCCTTCAGACCACATGTGTAGCTAAATCTGTCTGCTGCTCTTCTCTAGCCGTTTCCATAATGCTCCCTTACAGTTTGTTTTCCCCTCAAATGAAATGGTTTTGTTTTTACCTCAACAAGTCTATGTTTTCTTTGTGTTTTGATTTTCTCTCCTCTGTAAACAAAAAACCCAAAAAGCAAACAAACAAACAAAAAAAAACATGCTGAAGCAGCTGAAGGTTAACTTCCTGTGCCAACAATCCCCCAGATCCACTCTGAGCAGAACTCAACCTGAACCAAATGCTGGAGTGTTTAATGTGCGGGTCTCACATGGCAAATGCATACCAAATAAAAAAAAACAGAATATTACAAATGACATTTTTCAAACTTTAACAATCCTAGTGTTGACCTAAATGCACTGTGGTAGGAATAATTTTAAATTTTCAGTTAAAAATCAATTATGTCAATCAATTAAAGTAGTTAAATCATGTTATACATTAACATTTTCAACTTTTGTATAATTATCTCTTAGTCCAAATGAGCATCAGACAGACAAAGTCTGATACCGTCCCATGGCTAGTGGGGACAAATGTTTCATATGAGATGCATTTAATATGTTAGATAATAGCTACTTAATCCAGAAAGTTAGCAGTGAAAGTGCTGTATGGCAAAGAGTTGCACAACTTCTTTTGAAACCAACCATTAACCTAAAGGGGAGGAGCTGAGGTCTAGATAAATTTGATCAATATCGATCAGTAAGGACAAAAGTAGATTAAATATCCGCTTAAGAAGAGAAAAAAAGTTTTCAAAACCTCATGATGACAAGTGCTTACCCCCTTGCTGGTGGCGCCGATTTGCAGACATGTGATAAAAGCAGAGTTGTTTACTTCAACTCCTATAAACCAGCCTCAACTTCAGATCAGACTATATTTGAGTGGTGAGCTACTGTGAGTGTGTCTAATTACTAACGATACACAGCGTTGCTCTGCAGGCGTCCCGTCGACTTCGCTTCTATACGGTCAACAAGACCTGCAAAGTAAAGAAGAGGAGGCACGCACGCACACAGCTTCAGAGTCTGAGCTGAGTGCCACCCACCTGCTTTATACTCCACAGAGAGCTGTTGCCATGGCACTGCTCTTTACAACACACACACACAAGTTCGTTCAATATTCTCCTCTCGTTTTCCCCTTTTCTGCATGTGGGTGGTGCTATGGCGGGAGTGATGGGGGCTAGTTTAGGCAGAGAAGCCACTATTTTATCACGGCGCCTGGCTTACGGCCTGCTGGGGTGGGGGAGGCTGACCGGGACGTGGATCAGGATTTCCAGACAGGCGATTCACTTCGTTCCTGTTCTAAAGTATAACAATAACAAACACACATCTAAAATTTCAGCTACAGGCTGTTGAGTTCAGTCAAGCTGGAGTTTAGTTTAGACTGCAGTCGATTAGAGTTGCAGAGGATGCACTAACCTGCACGCGAAGCTTCACGAAACGCAAATGCACCCAACACACACCATGACAAGGTCACCGCGCGCCCTCTGAGAGAAAGTGACAGCATGACAAACAGGATGAAGGCCAGAGGGGGAGGCAGGTTAGAAAGGCGAGAACAGAGACGAGAGCCGGGAGGAAATCTCTGAAGTGTCCAGACAAACCACTCCGCTGGAACCGTACGAAGGGGAGCTGGTTTCAGTCAAATACAATGAGAGTTCTACGTTTTTTGAGACTAAATCTCAGCACAAAATCAAAGAGTGAACGTTGATTACAGAAGCACCTCAAATCAGAAAACAGTTTGTTTACTTCAGGAATTCAATTTAAAAAGAAAACGCTGTGAATTAGAATTTCAAGCCGTTATTTCTGTTACAGGAAGCAGAATTTTCTTTGACTATTACAATATGGCATAAAACCCAATAAAAATAAGAATTTTAAAAATGAAATGGTGGCCTAACAGCATATACACTCAATGCTTCAGGACGGAGAAATCAACAAGGCTTATCAGGGCAGAGAAACAGAAGGTGCTCGAAAATATCCTGGTAGACCTTAGAGACTGAACACAGTGGTCCAACCAAGGCAGGTGACATGGCTCCCAAACTGGTTCCTGACTTCACACTGGAGCTGGAGTCCAAATCAACTTAAATTCTGTCAATATGAGCCTTTTTCCTTCCACTTAACTTCCCAATATTATGACTTTACATAGTGACATTCTTTAGCAATAAGCGTTTCTGCTTTACAAGTAGAAGCTTCATCTTTCATTTTCTGTTGTACAGCATATGGCTATACATTTCAGTAAGCCAATGTTTGTGTTTTTTGGGATTTTTATGTTATGTACTTTTCTGAGGAATTTAGTTTTCATTAGCTGAAATAAAATGCTTGCAATATATCAATCTGTGTGTAATGAATATATGTGATATTTTCAGTAATATGGTCATTTATTGAGATGCACTTGTTTGTAGTATACAGTTTACAACCTTCAGTCTGAGTCCAGTAAACCTGAATACCTGACTCTTCCCATCATGGCCGAAGCCACATGAAAAGAAGATATTATAAAACACTTAAAGTCTTTTTAGCCCCTCAAACTGCCTTCTTTCTCATCAGTTTTTAAAAGAAGCTTTCACTGTCAACGTCTTCCATCTTTATTCAAACCATAAAGTCCACATCTGAAACCAAATAGAATTTCATCCATTCCTGAAGGACACATCTAATTTCAGTCAAAGCCTTTGCATGAAGCCTGTATACTACTTTGAACTATATGCAAGGATACAACCTGGCCCTTGAAATTATAAATCTTTATGACCAATGACCTACATGCATTATTTTGTATTGTTCCAAAGTATCCATTGTAGATAAAAGAAAAATAACGGAGGAGTAAATTTCCGCCCAAAAAAAATTCAATTTAAAGATTAAATTCATATGTTTGCAAGGGAATTCTTTGATTACAAAAACATTTAAAAATCCATAATTAAAAGCCCAAATTTACAATATTAAAACCATTGTAACATTAGAACTTTGTATAAAAATAACTTAAATTTAGAGGGGAAAAAACAGAAATGTACCAAAATTGAGGTCAGACAAATGACAGAAGTCTTTTAAGGGATGCAGAACTTTTTTTTTATATATCAGAGCATTTTTCCTGTATCAGATTATCTACAGGGTGCCGACTCTATCTTCATTTACACCTTGGAAAATATTCAGATGTACATTTTCTAAATTTACCACTTCAGTATTAGAAGATTTCTGTTGCTTTTTGTAACAAATACTTACTTTAAAATCTTATTAAACTTTATGTTATTTTTTAAACTTCAAACGTTATAATATTAGAAAACATCTGTTGCATAATTGTAAAATTATGCCTGTAATTATGGAGAATTTTACTTTATGTCTTGTAAATTAACTTTTCAGCCTCAGTGAATATACAATTTTTTTGGTAAATATGTTAAACTAGAAATTTAAGAGTTTTTATTGTCAGAAATTTCCTCCTCTATGGACTTTTTTTCTTTTATCAACAATGCCACTTAATGCTCCTTTGTACCTTTACCATAAAGACTTTTCCAACTCAGGACGACGTAATTAAGGCCAAGCAAAATAATAAAGATGATTTAAAACACCTCCAGGAAAAAAAAAAAAAGGTTAAATGTTTCTAAGTATAGATATAGGGGTGGATTTCTTTTTAATAATACGAGTATAATAACATACAACGTGATCGCTAAAATCTGAAAGGTCAGAGAGGGCAAGAAGCTGCATTGAACAGTTCACTTAAATGCCACGACTTTTAGCTCTTCCTGGAAAGATGATACAGCAGCACATCTGAGCCCAGGTTATTAAAAAGTAAGGCGAACATTGAGCAGTAGCCTAACCTTCAGCCGTATGTCACCATCGTGCCCTGAATGATCACATTAGTTTCTTGTCACTTGCAGACAATGAGGGGAAATGCGTTAACAGCAATACCAGTGCAGGAACAAAGGTTTCAGTGAATATAGTCGAAGATGAGAAATAGAAAAAAAAAAACTAAAATTGATTTACTTTAGTGCCAAGAGGCTAATAAAATGTAGCATACAGGCTGCAAATGTCGTGGTAGTTGGTAGGGAACGAAATGTACGAGGCGCGCTGTAACAACATCTACTGGCTGGCAGCAGCAGAAGACCAATTCTGTCCTGTCAGAGATCGTGCTGATACAACAGTTTTAGTTGTTATGTGTTGGCACAATCAGCAAAAAAAGAAGAAAGAAATAAAAATTCATTTGATGGAGAGCGTTTCTTAAACTGCAAGCCTGAAAGGATTTTCAGAGTGGCTCTAAATAAAACAGATGTCTGCACCACTGACTGTAATCGCACTGTGAAGGAGACTAAATAGAATTAGGGAATTGCTTTGGTGAACGGGAAGGGGAATCCCCTCTGTGCATGTGCAGTGGTCGATAGAACAAATCTGTAATTTAATTGATGTTGTTCTTGCCGTTGTTCGGCATTATTCGTGGGTGAAATGAATAAAATGAGACCAAAGCTAAAGCAACATATGGTGCTTTGATAGGAAGATGGCTTCTGAGAGTCCTTCTGGATGTTAGTAACAATGATTACAGAAATGAAAAATGATTAAAAAAAGAGAGAAACCACTTCAAAATCCTTTATCCAGAGAAACTATGAAATATGAGTCTGCGGACAGTTCCATGTGACTGACCAAAACTAACCAGAAAAAAAACAAACTGAAGAAAGTTTGTAAACTTTTTATGGTTTTAAAACCATAAGTTTTCCAAATATTGATACACTTTGTGCAACACAGTAGTGTTGCACTTATAAACACATTGATTCAATATATTGTGCAGCTCTAATAAGAAGGCAGACACAATTCCACATTTTTCATTAAGCTGCCATATTATTAAACACCTAAATATTTCATAAGGTGAGCTGGGACTAGATGCTTTGATTTGTTAACAGAAACTCCAAACAGCATCAGTGACAGAGTCGAATAATACATTTCTCTTTGTTAAATGTGTTTTACCGGTGAAGTACAGCAAGAACTAAAAAGCATATAAGAAATTAAATCTTATCTCTAATAATGTAGCAGAGGTGAACTACAACAGAGTTTCTACAGGTTTCCCAAACTCAAATTTAAGACCTTTTTAAGACCGTTATGAGCTAAATTTAAGGCCTGCACCGTGACAGAAATGTACAAAAAAAGAGCCAACCCACAATAAATTCGTACTTAGCCCATGATAAACGGCAAAAAAGCTAGCCAGATCGCTAGCGAGGGTATATCAGCAGCTAGCTACTGGTGGCCTCAGCTGCCTGGAGTCACAGAACACAATGTCGTCGTTTCCGTACAACTCAAACTTTTGGTTGACAGAGAAGAAAAAGAAAAAAATGCAAAAAAACCAAAATCAGAGAATATCCAGGATTAAATAGTCTTACTATGACAACATTTAAAACCTGAGATTAACGTATTTAAAGCCATCTTAAGACTTTTTAAGGATGTGCGGGTATCTTGCATTAGTGTTTGGTAAATACAGGCTTTAGTAGTACCTGTTGTGAATAATTAAACTTTAAACAGGAAATGTTCAACCATCCCTTCCATAGGATAAAGGTTGTAGAAACGGTGTAATATCATGTAATACACACAAATTATTATGCAATTATTTCTGCAAGTTCTCAGAAGGGATAAAAGTGTTTCACACACTTCAAATTATTTACCATATTTTTCTCATTTTTCGTACCGACTTTGCATCCTCTTCTTCACTATTGTGCTTTATGTAACATTGCTGCTTCATCCCCTCTGCCTGCCTGACTCTCTCCCACTGCGGAGCTCCAGTGAGCCGGCTCCCTGTCAGGCAGCGCGGCCCAAGGGGGAGTAACCAGCTGAATTATTGAGAGCATAAAAATGCTGCCGCTAATGGATCCTGAATAAACACACTGGCTTAGCTGCTGCTGTGGCATCCTCCGCTGCCACAGGGTATAAGGCTGAATATACTGAGGTTGAGGAACCAGTGACTGGAAGCTACTTCTGCGGCTTTGTTCGTGGCTGAGCCACAGCTATGACACACACACGTGGTCTGATCCAGACGCTGCTGGGGCCCTGCAAGCAAATCTTTCAGCCTATTATTCTGATTAAGGATGTAAATGCTGGGAGACAACAAGGTCCTTTCCACATGATGTTTTAACAGCTTATCAGCACTTTAATGGAATATTCGGAGGACTGACAAGGAGGAAGGAAGGTCATGATTTATTGAAGATTAAAAACAGATGTACCAATCAGCCCGAGGTCACTGATTGGCTCTAAATGGTCATTTGTGAGCCAAGAAGATTTTTTGGTCTTTACTTTATTGAATAAATCAAAATTCTGAACTATTTCTTCTTTAAACTCACCCTCCAGCTGCATGTACTTTACTGCACTTAAGTTACAAAAAAGAAGACAAAAAAAAACTAGAGGCATATGATTTGATACACAAATGTAGATAAGTTTAGAATTCTTTATTTTCTGTAAAGCTTGTACTTCTAGAAAAGAACCAGGAAAACATTTTTGTTGTTTTACAGTCCTTAGGATAATAATTCGAATCAAAGTCAATATCAGCGTGAAGAAAATTGGAAATCAAGTCATGGTAAAGAAAATAAATGCTGATTAAAGTTGTAAAACTTTACAACTTTAACTGCAAAAAATAAGAGGATAGAAAATTTCATATTTCAGGTGATCCTCTGATTTTTTTAGAAAAACCATGCCTCTTAGCGTTCAACAATACAGTATATTCTCCTTGTTGTCAGCAGAGTACATGAAAAAGCCTGCAGCAGAACCAGCTGCAGCACCAGGCAGAAAAGAAATGCATAAACTGGCATGCATCATTAAGTTTTAGAAGAGACGGAGATTAGGAACAAAATCATAGATTTTAGCAATGAACTAAGACTAATGTCTAAAGAACGTGTCTGCTTCACTATTCTCAATCTCTTTTAACCATTTCTGGATCAAATTCAAAAGACAAATAAATAAATAAAAAGCATTGCAGAGGGTCTTCATCTCATTCTGCTAGAAAACATACGTACCAAAGGGAACGGAAGGAGAGAGGAGAAGGGAAGGGATGGAAAAGCTGTCCCTGCAGCACAGTGGCATTTCTAAGATTATGACTCAACTGAAAATCTGTGTCGCTCTGTGTTTTCATCTGCTCGGGCATTGTCAGGTTTTCATGATGCATCATACACTCAGTGGGGTGGGGGGAGCGGCCAGAAAAGGTGCCTGTCACTCCAAAGAGTGCTCAGACTTATTTGAATGAACTGCAATATAGCACCCCTGTCTGGCAAAGCAGAGCAACTAAAGCCTCTGCAGTTGCATCTCAATAAATCAACAGGTCAGCAGAAAGGTGATTTAATTTGGTAATTTGGTTCAAAAAGTTACATTTATCTATTATTTATGTGGAGTAATACATTTCAATTTTTATATCTGTTAATTTCAATGCTTAGAGATTGGAGCTAGTAGTACAGAAATGTTTTTGCGCTGGTCAACACAATTATGTGTTGAAAGAGGGAAAGCCACAAAATCTAAGAGAGATGTACCCAGGCATATCAATGAAAGGTTTAGTGGAAGAAAAAAGTGTGTATACACCCAATTTGTGGTTCGGCATTCTCAGATTTTTCAAAACGTAGGTGTTCATAGTTTAAAAATCGCAAAAGGTTACAAGGTTTTAGCAGATAGCGTAAATAACATAAGGTCTTATTTCAACTTAGTTTTTGGTGGTCTGAATTTAATGAATGAAGTGCTTGTTTAAACTTGACAACCTTATTTTTCTAGTATGAGGGGAAAAGGGGGAAGGTTTTTTGCGGAGCTGTACACATTTCTGTGTTTACACTGTATACGGTTATTTGTATGTTTCCAATCTCAGCACAGAAGCTCCAGATATAGACACGGCCCCCGGCATGAGCCGTTACTACCGCCTTCTGCACTTTCTGCTGCGCAGCGCTTTGCAAACAGCGCTATCAGATGTCAGCAGCAGGCATCGACTGAGCGTGTGCCTGCCTCGTGTTTCTGGAGGCCCACTGGGAGGTTCTTGTGTGACCAGCATACCACCAAATTTCATAATGTCGCGTAACATTCCCAAAGAGATAATAAATCATTGCAGACAGAGAGGAGAAAAAAATAAGCCAGTAGAAGCAAAACACATTTGGTATTAATCGTGTGGAAGAAGAATCGGAGAAAGGCTGATGAGTTTACCTTCTTCTTGTCTCTCATGGAGCTCTTTCCTCGCACCATGATTTTGCATCCCGTCTCTGCTTCCAACTGTTTGGCAGTGAGTCCCCGGGGACCGAGGATTCTTCCCACAAAGTTATACTGTGAATACAGACAAGAAAATAAAACTGGTGAATCTCCTGGAAACACACAGGGTGTGAAAGAAAGGCCTGATCTGTGAGGAAATATGACTGACAGCAGCTTCTTACCTAAAGTACTGCTAAAAATCATAAAATGGCTCACATAAAGAAGTTTTTTTAATTTTTATTTTTAACTGAGTTAAAAATAGCTTAAATGGCAAAAAATAAATTTTAAACTCTTGCATTGCCTTCTAAAATAAGAACTCTGGGTTAAGTTTGGTCAAATATTCTGAACTTTTGTTTACAGAAGTTTATATAGCTGTTAATTTTAAATTATGCAAGAGGAGCAAATACTACTTTTGTTTTCAAACAGTCAAACCCAGGCATTCATAATGAATTTACGGTGCTTGAATTCAAATGCATTATTAAAATCACCAAACCTTAGCAGAGAAATCAAATACAAAATGAAACCTTAGAATCTGTGGCAGTGGAGAAGCCGTTTACAAAGCCCTTTTTGGGGAGCCGCTGGGGGATTTTAAACAAGTAATCTTAAATTGCATCAATCTCAAATATTAAAACTCTGTAGACATTACAAACTTTCTGTTCAACTTCAATTCAAACTCGGAGCGTAAAAGCTTTGAAATGATGAGTTATGTCTTTAAAAGAACAGGCTGTGATTCCAACTCCTGCTTTAGATTATGTTCTTAATACCATTTTAAAATACATATATCTCTGAATATAAAAGAAAAGCAAGAGAGTGGAAGTGTGAATCAATGAAATTTGGTTCATTTGATCCAGTTACACCTTTTCATAAAGATTTGAGTTAGGATACATAAAATTCATAAAATATAGGCACTAAAAAATCACAGCTTTGGGAACAAGAAATACTCCTAGCGACTAAATCAGAACCTCACAAGCTGAGAAAGCTGTCTGTCTATTCTCCAGCATTAGGAGGCATGACCCTTTTTAGCTTTGGAATATATAATTTAAGCATACTGCTAATTTTAAATCCTGTAGTGGAAACAGACAAGAAACCACCTGGGCAAGTTGAAAGATCCAGAGATATTAAGTTCTATGGGAAAATCGTCAAAATTTGTCTTTAATACCATCAGATAAATTACATTTGGTTACAGAAGATTTTATAGTTTTCCAACACAGTTTGAACATAAACAAGTGAGGAGAATCTAAAACTCCAGGCTGTTGTTGTTTTCGTCCTTGTCGGACGGACTTGCCTGCATCTCTGGCCAGTCTCCACCAGGAAGGACACACCCTGTGGCCAGAAAGACGCCGGCACCCTACGGATAATCAGAGCATGTGGCTACACATGCTTTAAGCCTGTTTCTTTGTCACAAGGCAACTGTCTGTTTGATTAACCCTAATCAGAGAACTAGTGCAGAGGGTACGTTCTGCAGTGCGTGCCAGCGGAGGGATGTGAGGACACACGTCCTCGGTGGTGAGCGTGGCTCTGCTTCTGGCTTGTAGGTAAATAAAAGCCCAGAACACAGCTGTCTGTCTGCATCACACAACCAGAGCGAACAAGGGTGAGCCCCTCGCTCTGAGCTTTACAGTGGTGCTCCAACACCACACACAGCTTCTAACCTGGAAACTGCAGTGACAGAAACCTGGGTGTTAAACTCCTTCACTACTGGCAGGGTTTATTGTTTACTTGTTGTAGGATTGATTTTAAAAATAAAAATGGGGGGAGTTGAGAAACTATGACATTTCACACTATTCTAATGGCTGCAAAAATCTTCCATCATTTTAAATCCCATAAGATTTACAACCATGAATACATTAAACATACAGTGAATTACAAATTAAGCTCCACACATCAAACAGACTGAAAAAGAAGCAGCAAATAATGTCTGAGTTTCAGTCTGGCTGTAAAAATCTGAAAGTACTGCAGAGCCCATTCAATGTCCTGCTTTTTGCACAACTCAGAGTCACTAATATCTCTGTACAAGTGATGGCAGAAAGTGTTCACAGGGACATAAATGTTGATGAGAATTGCCTCTGACAGACAGCAGCGGCCTGATGGAGGGAAGAAAAGAGACGTGAAGAGAGGCCAGGCCGGGTGAGCTGACCCTCTTCTACCGAGGAAGGCGGCTAAATATTTGAGGACCAACACTGCCGGCACGTTCCCAGTCTACAGGGTCTTCAGCTCCATCTGTGTGGATCACACTGAAGGTGTGTGTGGAGTGCAGTGAGCAGGTGTTGTGTCTGGCAAAGCTATGAATTAGCAACATAAGATTTAAACGGGCACATTTTAGAAAAATGTATCCCAAAACAATATGGAGATGTAGTCAGTAGCACTAGCTCAAAAGTCCCCCATTCAGGATTAAAATAATGGCCACTGATGGGTGAAATAAATAGCACTGATTATATTCTTCATAGGACTCGTTGCAGGGTGGGATAGATTTTGTCCTCGACGTTGATGATGTGCAAAAAAGAGATTTAAGAAAATCCAACAATGGGAAAATTGCATAATGTGTAATGGCTACACAACTGAACAGAACATCTCTGAAATCTGTAGATCCTGCAGGAGGTTCTGTTTAAAAAGGCCCAAGTAAAGCAGAGAGATGAAACGGCAACAGGGTTGTTGATGGACAAGGCTCAGATTCAAGAAACTGAATGTTTAGTCTGCTTTAATTAAACTCTAATCTTTTGTCTAGCAAGTCTAATTCATTTGGGGAGGTGTGAATGTGTAATCAAACTTATATGTGGAACAAAAAAGCAATCCACCTAAAAACCTAGATCTTGGTTGGTTTGAAGTGAACTTGGAAGTGGTTCAGATGGATATGTAACCAGAGACCGCTTCAAGCGCACGGCATTCTGGGTAAACACAACCATAACGAACAGTTACGTCTCACATTAGCAAGAGACATGGTTCATGGTCTTTAACCAAAGACAAAAGAAAAATCCTACAACTTCTAAAACACCACTCCATCTTTGTTTACATTTTGCGAAGAAGGAAGTTGTGCTCATGTCCTCTTCAGAGGTTTTTGTGTCATTTCCTTCAGTAGTTCTTTGTACAGCGTCACCACAGGTGAGGCAGTGGAGGTGGGGGGGACAAAAAGGTTGTTCAAAGAGTTTGGATCATTTGACACCATGCATTGTGAAAACCAACCGCATCAGCTGAAAATGTAACAACTGTTGCAACTGAGACTTCCAGACTGTCAGGTGTGAAAACACCCCATCTAATTCTCTTGTCATACAGTGGGAAACAAAGTTCTTTTTCAGAAATATCAACATCCCATGTAAGAAAACGTATTCACTCTCTTTTAGAAAATGTTTTATATTTTTATTTTTAAAGCCTAAAAATAGAAATAAATTGGTGGTTCTTTAAAAATGACTACAGTAGATATTGTCGCTCTAAATGAGTTTTAATGGGGAAAAGTCTATGGATGATAGACTATACTCCAATCTAAATCTACTAAATCTGAGTCTCCATTCCTTTTCCAAGTGTCAAGTTATCTATAACAGCCTGCCATACTAAGGGTAAAATATACATTTATTCTAAAGGCTTTGGATAGAAGAAATAATTATTTTACTAAAAATCTCAAATCTTGCACATTCACACAGCTGTGTACATACAAAGCCCCCTTCAAGACAAAGGCTCAGTCTGACATTAAAGGGCTTTTGTTTGGCCATAGTTATCACTGCTCCACAGACGGGTTATGTTGTGAGCATCTCCCCTGTGTGTGTGTGTGTGTGTGGGGGGGGGGGGGGGGGGGGGGGCGCGGGGGGGGGGGGGGGCTCATCACTGTAGTAGGAGGACCCTGTGCCCCGCGCCCCCCCCCCCCCGCC
>CAEFZY010074881.1:0-13835 GCA_903066815.1 Brachyrhaphis roseni
TTTTGGTTGGTGGTGTGCCTCGTGATTCTTTCAATGAAAACAATGTACCTTGGCTCAAAAAAGGTTGAAAAACACTGGTTTAGATTACCCAGAACATACCTGCCTTGGACCGGTTTCAAACCAGTCTAAACTGGGTTTAAACCGGTCTGGAGTGGCAGGTTTCACTAATCTCCAGTCTGAAACAGGTTTAAGTCACACTGGATCTGAACTGGTTCAGACTTTTAGTTCTAACCTGAACCTAAACAGTTTAAATTTGATCAAATTCTGGAGTCTGGAGTGAACACAGCCTGAGCTCCACCAGTTCAGAACTGGGTCGCTTTAAACTGGTCTAAACTGGTCCTGTGAGTTTCTCAGCTCCAGTCTGGACTTGGTGGTATTCAAACTGAATGCAAACTCCTTAATGTCCGTTTCCATGACGACGACGACATGAGGTCACAGGTGCAGCTGATTTGTTTGTTGGGACATCCAGCTGATCAAACTGGGACAGACGCTGCGCTCTCACCAGCAGCACAGATGACCTTTGACCTCCGCACTGCTTCTCAGCCAAGCCCAGACCGAAGAGCCAACAACCCACAGCATAACTCTGCCACCACTGTACCGAGCTGTGATGTGGTTCTGGAAGCTCCTGATGGAACCAGACCAGAACCTTGTTCAACGTCATGGTAACGGTGCGGCAGGGCGCTATTAAAGGGCCGGTGTCTGAAAACTCCCTCTGTGCGCCTTCGTCTCTTTCTTCCTTATAAGGAGAACAGGAAGCTTCGACTCCTCTGTGAAGTGTGTGTGTCTGTGTGTGTGTGTGCGTGGCCTTACAGGGAGCTGATGTGAAACCAGGAAGTCATGTGACCAGCAGGTCATGTGACCGATGCCATTTACCCAATTTAGAAATAAACTGCCATGATTTCCTAATGATCAGCCAAAGAACCAGAACCGCCTGAGAGCCAGGTTGTCATGGCAACGCTGTGGTATAGCAGCACAGCGCCACCCTCTGCAGGTGAAACCGTGGAACTGCAGCAGTTTAATAATCAACTGAAAGGAGAAAAACATCTAAACAGAATAATGAATGTTTAGACCAGAAGCATCAAACTGGGTCTAGTTTCTGGGTCAGAACCAATAAAAGTGGATTTTAATGACACAACAGCTAACGGTGCTAGTTGCCCCCAGGGTTTACTACAACACTACTGGAAAGTTGAGTGGAAGGAGAAAAGGTGCAGCAGGGATAACTCCAGTGATTAAAGACACCAGCGGTACCTGCTCTAATCACCATGGCAACAGGTGTCAGAACCAGGTTCTGGTTCTGATGGATGAGAAGCTTCATGCCGGTTTGGTTTCAGTGGTTTTATTCAAAAACTCTGCGGTTACAGCGCCACCATCAGATCAAGACAGGAATAAAAAAATAAAATCGGGTCGAAGAAGTCGAGACGACACCAGAACCTACAAGACCGCCATGTCTATTTACACGGGGAGGGGCGGGGCTGGGGGCGGGGCCAACAGGAACAGTCCAATAGAGTCCCAGAGAGGCGTCCAATCAGAGCGCAGCGCTGCAGGAGGCGCTGAGCATCATGGGTAATGGTCAGGCTGACAGAACCAGTCCTGGTTCTGATCTGGGTCAGAACCAGGACCGGGTCAGAACCTGTGATGGTTCTGGTTCTGTTCATGATTAAAACTGGAGGATCTTCATCATCATCATCATCTTACAGACAGCTTCCCGTCTGGTTACCATGGTGACAGGGCTTCCTGCTCGTCTACGTCTCTGAGGCCACGCCCAGCAGGGGGAGGGGTCAACAGGTAAGGGGCGGGGCCAGGTGTCTCCTTTACTCGTCATCATCATCGTCACCTTCATCATCTGCGTCCCTCTTCCTCTTCTCTCCCTGAGCCGGAGCATCATCATCCTCTGAGGAAGAAACCACAGCACTCAGACGGAGAGGCTGAGCAGAACCAGAACCGGGTCCAGAACCAGGACATCTTTACTTCAGACCCACCTCCATCTTCCTCCTCCTCCTCCTCATCATCTTCCTCTTCCTCCACATAGTCTCCATCGTCTTCCTCGTCCTGAAAGACAAGCGGTGTTAGCGTTAGCTGCAGCGCCCCCTGCTGGTGACTGTGACGTCACAGACTCACCTGGATTCCCTCCTTCATCAGGTAGGACAGCCCCACCTCAGAACCTTCCTCCTCATCTTCATCCTCATCCTCGTCTCCAGGCGGCCCGGCTTCATCATCCTCATCTGGGACAGAGCAGTGCGGCGTCACACACAGAACCAGAAGCACCGGACCGACCGACCGGACCGGCACCAGAACCGGAACCAGAACTCACCGTTGGACTCGGGGACCTCGTTGTCGTCCGGGTCGAAGCCGTCCAGGTAGACGACCTGCGGCAGCAGGCGGAACACGGCGTCCCGGTAACCATCGGCCGCCGTCACGCCGCAGCTGTACAGGTCCAAACTCTTCAGGTTCTTCAGGTCCTGCTGCAGGGAGGCAGGCCGGGTCAGCTGGGTCCACCAGAACCGCACACATTCACAGCAGCACACATGACCCCAAACAGAACCCGAACAGAACTTTACTGCAAACACCTGAACCGCTTGGACCAGGTTGCAGCCGGGTCAGAACCTACCAGCGGCTGCAGGCTGCTCAGCTCCTTGATGTGGTTGCCGCTCAGGTTCAGGTAGCTCAGGTTGGGGCATTTCTCCGCCAGCGCGTCCAGACCTCCACAGATGGAGTTATCGCTCACCTCCAGCTGAAACACACAGTCCCCGTCAGAGTCCGGGTCGGAGCGGTACCGGAACCCTCCGGAACTGGACCCACCTTCCTGAGCTTGGGCAGCGCCGGCAGCTTGGCCAGCGAGCCCAGGCCGACGTTCACCATGCTGAGGACCTCCAGCGCCGAGAACTCCTCCGTCACGCCCTCCACCTCCCCGTCCGCCGAACGGCAGCTGTCCACCACCAGCTCCCTCACCTGGGGACAGGTGGACCGGGTCAGAACCACTGGCCGGGCCATAGCCAAGCACCGGGCCAGAACAGTCAGCAGGATCAACTAGTCCCCAACCCAAGCATCCAACATGGCTGCCAGAGGCAAATTAAACCTGCTGATCAGTTTTTGTCTTTTCTACAGCTCGACCTGATTCATCTTCCTCTCATGCTGAGGCGGCTACTGAAGCGCTTGGATGCCATCTAGAGGTCAGAGTGTGAACTACACCTGCTGCATGGAGCCTGAAGTCAGAAATGGGCTGATAAATAATCTTAACCCTGAGCTGAATTGTTCATAAAAATATATATTTATGTTGACTAATATCTTTTAGATACGATACATTAAAATAAATAAATAACTGAACGTTTTTAGCGACACCAGTTCAATGAGTTATACTGGTATTACTGAGGAATAATTGTAAATAAAACAGAGTAATTTATGTTCATTAATTCTGAGTATCCAACTTATAATCAAATGATCACTTTAGATTCCAAGAAATATATACATATATATATATATATATGTTAAGATTCAATTTTAAGTTATTTTTATGTTACTAAAAGGACATGAAGCTCATGTCTTGAGCAAAAACAGCATCAATAAAATACACATTCTGAGGCTGAGCAGCTTTTTAGTGCCTTGTGTCACTAATTAGCATCACAGCTAAATTTACATTGATGGTGGCTGCAATGTTCAACTTCATAATTATTAAGTAATTTAACATCTGACAACAAAAACTATGTTTTGTAAAATTGGATATAAACTCAGATTATGGTGTTAAAACAGCAGTAAATCTTGACGTCATTTAGAGACAGATCTTCAATAACTCAGGGAAAAACTCAATCTGTTTGATATGGAGATGCTGATCTGAAGCAGGTATCTGGTCAGGTGTGAACTGGACCTGAGAACCAGGTTGCTGTTATCTGAGAGTCAAGCATCTTCAACATGCTGAAGGGAAACGTTAAAGACCAGTTAAAGGCCAGGAAGTGATGGCTTCGTTCCTGGTCCAGAGAGCAGAACAGGTCCAGGTTTGTAGCTTTGACTCACCAGAAAGAGATTTAAATGATGAACTGTTCTCATAAACTGGTGAGTCAGTTTTGTCGTTTTTAGCAATGAATGAATAAAATAGGTTAAAACTAGACAGATGAGGTTAAATCTGCCCTGAAACCAGGCTGGAACTGCCAGCTGTTCATTCATAACTGGGGGTATTTAGCATCAGCTTTATATATATATATATAAGTTTATACCAGAATCAGTTATAATTAAAAATATCTGACATTAACAGGTCAAATTATTCGCTCTCTGAAATCAGATATTAGTTTTATTTTCTAATTAAATGTGTTGAAAACTGAGATAAAGCTTTAAAATCCAAACAGGTAAAATGACTGAGTCTCGGTTCCTCCATCCATCCAGCGCTCTGGCCGCTCGGACACCGACCAGCAGCAGCTCTGAGGCGGTTAGAGGAGAAACAAGCAACCCGGAGCCAGGAAACACCATCTGGGTGTCTGGAAACCAACCGTCCAGCTTTCCCCGAACTCCGTTCATCAGCGTTAAAATCCAACTGTTCTCGTTAGGTTGGGCTGCGCAGCACGGTGGGCGCGAACGGCGGACTAAAAAGATTCAAAAACTAAGACAAACTGCTCATGGTGGATTAAAACTGGGCCGAACTGATCCGAAACACCTGGAAACACGTTTCAGCACTTTTACGACCCGAATTCAACACAAAGTCTGGGTTTATATCCAGCAAAATATCAGTTAAGGTTTTGAACATGGAGCCTGGTCTAATGCGCCAATAGTGTCAACAATATCCAACTATTTAACTGTGAAGGTTACAATGAGAGTTGTTTCAGTAACAGCGGCCTTTAACCGAATGTAACCGGGACTGACTAAACCCTCCAGGCTGGTTTTCTCTGAACCACCGAGCCTCGGCGCCAGCACCTCGCCCGGGGAGTTTCCAGCCGCTCGGATCGCACCGGAATCTCGGTGGTTTGCCAGTTAGCTCGCAGCTGAACTCGGCTCACGCGAGGTGCCCCTTCCACGGCACGAGAAGTGAGCGAAAGCATCTGCACGCGGCGGAGTCCACGGAGACCGGAGCGGGAACCGCAGCGGAGCCTCGAGCCTCGCTTCGAGCTCCAGGTCCGCCGCGGCGCCGGATTTCTAACCACTGCATCCGCGCTAACAGCGGAGGAAGCGACGCCTGTTTCCCGCGGAACCTTTCCATCATGTCGGATTGCATCCTTTGGCTGCTTGTTCTGGGAATTACAAAGTAATTCACCTTTATTTTTATCACAAACCTCTGCGGGACTCCGGTTCCTCAGCTCCAGGCTGATTCTCTTCTTCATCTCCATGATGAAGGCCGAACAAAGTGGATAAAAAGTCTAACTTAGGAACGATGAACTAAAAGCAATTCAGTAAAGCTCTCCTTCCTCAGCGGCCATTAGACGACGATTAAACCTCCATGTTCGCTGCTGGCCGACCCCCACCATTAGACCACGCCCAACACTTCATGAATATTCATATATTCAGTAAAGTCATCCTCTCATTGGTTCAAAGACCCGACGTTCCACGAGCCCCTCCGTCACGAGGCACCGTGTGGATGTTTTATCAGTAACTGGTGGAAACCATGAAGGCGGGACTTCACTACGACCAACGAGAATGAAACATTTAAACTCTGCAGGCGCGAAGTCTTTGTCCTGAAAGACGCCATATTTACTGACAACAAACTTCCATTCATAAAACCCCTGACACCATGACAAGCTGCTCTAAGCTCCTTTAACCACGTCAGATCTGGACATTTCTTCATATTTACATCATCAAAAACATACAAAGATCAAATTAAAACTGAGTAGCATGCTTCAAAACATGGGCAAAATAAGAAATAAAATGAGCAGCAAAAAGACAGAAACCAGCTGAAGAAAATGAAGAAAAATGCTGTACTTTCAAAACTCTGCTAATGGGATAGCTACTGATGCTAAAATATTTCCCAGCATTGTATTTCTCTTCAATCTGGGATTCCAGGTCTTGGATTTGAGAATGAAATTTGGATTTGAGCCTCAAAACCACAGCAATTTGCTGATTATTAAAGATCATAATGGTGTATTTATTTCCATTTTATGTGTTAAATAATACAAAAAGTGTCAGAATGGCTAATAAATATTTAAGACCTTCAACTTTCATAATTTAACTTTGGGTGGCAGCCATGTTGGATACTGAAGTCAGGGCTGCACAGCAGCCTCTCGATTTCCCAGTTGGAATCTCAGCTTTCCCATTAGTTTGGATAACAAACACACCATGATGAACATGGTATGTTTGTTCAACGACCTCTAAAGGCTGAGCCTCACGATGCACAGCCATTTTGAATTTTGAAGAATTCCAAGTGTTAAAGCTCATAGTTGCTTCCTCTGGCTTGTTGTGCTAACAGGGTTTGCACTGTGAGCATTAGTGCATGTTGAGGTATACTTTGAGTCTATAGCACCACCTTCAGACAGGACAGCAGAATGCAGGACAGGAATGTTTATTGTAATGAGAACAGACAGCAGCAGCCACTGAGTTATAGAAGCTTTCTGTAGAAAACATTTTAAAATAGGATAAAAGCTGTAAAAAGAAAAAAAAAAAACATGGTTGAATAAACAACCTAAACAGGAAATGATGTGATCAGTTAGAAATGAATCTTTGGTAGATAATCAATAAAAATAAATAGATGAACTTTATGGTTTTTGGTTTCAGCTGATCTGAAGTCAGTCTTCCTGATTCTGATCCCAGCTCTCTGCCTGGACTGACCCTTGGAGACTGTTACCATGGAAACGAAGCCGTAGCACTGCATCTCTCAGAGGAACGGAGGTTGTCGGGGGCGACAGTAGTCAGGTGTGTTCAGGTCAGAGGGTGTGCTCTCGAGGTGGCAGCGTGTGCAGCACCTGGTCCAGCAGCTGCAGCGCCCGATGCAGGTGCACCTCCATCCAGCAGGGGGTGTCCTTGATGCTCTGCCTCGGGTAGTCGCACCCCCAGCCTTTGACGAAGCTCAGCCTCACGATGCACAGTCTGCGCAGGTCATCTACACCTGGACCTGCTACAGAGCACACACCTGGGGGCAGAGCCAAACACACCCTTACACACACACAGAAACCTGCTAAACACCCAGTTAGAGCTGCATTATTAATGAGGCGTTCAGGTACAGAGAGGTGACACTCACTGAGTGCAGGTGCGATTCCTCCTACGTTGTGGGGTCCTGGCATCGCCCCGACAACCGCAGCCGCCTGCGTCTGTGCTGCTGCCTGCGCCGCCGCTGCCTGCTGCTGCATCTGCCTGTGGCACTGGCGTAGGTCAAAGACCTGTGGACACAGGTGAGACGGACAGACAGGTGAGATGAGTTTAGGTTCAAGTGTTGGTTGTTTAGTATAGCGTGACAGTGAAGAGAGCCAATCAGTGAGCAAGCAGAGAAACACCAGAACCCTGATGAAAGAAAACAGGAAGTGATGAAAGTGAAACAGGAAGTGACTGGTGATAGACCTTGATGTAAGCTCCAGGGTAGATCTTGTGAACCCCGTCACCTGGCACTCGCCCCGCCTCCCGGTCTAGGTAGTAACTCTGGACGAAGACGGAGTGGTCGCTAAGGCAACGCATCCAGACGTCCCCCTCACCCCGACATTCGAGCTGGACGCCCCGCCCGATATGGAGCCTGCAGGATGAGACGGGTGAGTTCTGGAATGCAGCGCCCCTGCTGGTAGATACCAACTTAAACTGGACTGAATCAAGCAGTCTGATCCAAACTGGTCTGAACTGGTCTAAGCTGAACTGACTGGTTGGACCTGGTGGAACTGCTTTAACCTGGCACGGTGGCTGGCTGCAGTCCGATGGACATTGCTCAGCTGTCCCAGACAGAACCGATCCCCGCCTGAAGGATCCACGTAGCCGTCCACCGTCACCAGGGGACAGCTGGACTGGACCTTGAACATCTCCCCCACCTGAACATCCAGCTCGAAGTAGGAGATGGAGCACCAGAACTCTGGACCTGCAGAACGGACACAGCAAGATGGGCAGACAGAGGACATCCACAGAGACATGTTGGTCTTCGGAATAGATTGTCTCACCTGGATGGTTGGAGACCGGTTGTGGGTACGGAGGAGTGCTGTGATGCTGCGACCCTGGAGGTACAAACACCGACTCAGAACTATCGTCCTACCCAGTACCACTCAGTAGAACCCAGCAACCACAGTACCACCTAAAACCCTGGCGGTAACCCCCAAGGCCTCCCAGCCCTACCCAGTAGCTCCACTACTTCCTGGTAGCTCCCACTGCAACCGACTACCTCAAAGTTTCCTCGTCAACATGGTGTCTTACAGAAGTGAGTGTTGGGTGTGTGTTGATGGTGATGATGGAACGGCGTCTGCTGAGTGTGGCTCCGGCCACTGTGCTGATGTCCTGCAGGTGTGTAGGGGGCAGGGCTGCTACCTGACCAACTGACTGCAGAGACAAAGCAGAGTGAGAGACCCGTCCAGCAGGACAGGTGAGCAGCAGGACAGGTGAGCAGGTGTACCTGGTGTGGGCGTCCCACTGTACTTGGGGCTCTGCTGGGCGGGAGCCGACGTGGCAGAGAGTGGGGTGAGGGGGGGTGAGGCGCGGCCCTCTGGCTGAGGGGGCGGGGTCACCTGGAGAAGGGCGGGGTCATCCGGAGCCTCGGCAGCGCCCAGAGCAGCGGGCGTCATGGACGTCCGTCCTGCAGGAGATGAAGCAGAGTGAGACGCCAGGTAGGGGAGGGAGGACATCTCGAGAGGGTGGTGGGGGCGCTCACCTGGCGGAGACAGAGGCATGCTGGGATACATGGTGAGGGGGCGGGGTTGGGCGTACGGGTCAGAGGGGGGGGCCAAGTCCAGCTGCAGACAGTCCTGCAGAAACTCCTCCTTGATCACCGCCTGAGAACCTGACGGAGGACGGCTGTCAGAACCGGTTCTGATCCAGACAGCAGGGGGTGCTGCTGCTCAGCCTCAGCTCCGTCTGTTCTGGACCGGAACCAGTTCTGCTTTTGGTTCAGGTGTGTGTTACCTGTGCAGGCGGGCGCCGCTACCCTCTCGTAATGGTATGGGTTCACACACACGCTGTCGTATTTGAGGTCGAAGGCGAAGCGGCAGAACTTGGCGTGCTTCAGCTCATTCTTGTGCAGGTCAGGCCAGCGCCACAGCCGGGCGTAGATCACATGGGGGAAGCCCTTCCTGCCCGCTACCTGAGCAGGTGAGACCCACAGGTCAGAGAGCAATGGATCGAGCCGGGCCGTCGCCTCAGAGACCAAAACTGGTCGAACAGACACTGTTGCCACAGAAACGGTGAAGGCAGGACATCATGTCTGACCTCAGGCTGCTGCTGCCACTACCGACCCCGTCTGCAGGGACCAGACCACCTGAGTACTATGTCCATCTCGGCCATGTTGCCATGTCACAGCAACGTGTTGCCATGTTGCAGCATGTTGCCATGTCGCAGCAGCGCGTTGCCATGTCGCAGCGTGTTGCCATGTCGCAGCAGCGCGTTGCCATGTTGCAGCGTGTTGCCATGTTGCAGCGTGTTGCCATGTCGCAGCGTGTTGCCATGTTGCAGCAGCGCGTTGCCATGTTGAAGCAGCGTGTTGCCATGTCGCAGCAGCGTGTTGCCATGTTGCAGTGTGTTGCCATGTCACAGCGTGTTGCCATGTCTCAGCAGCGCGTTGCCATGTTGCAGCGCGTTGCCATGTTGCAACGTGTTGCCATGTCGCAGCAGCGTGTTGCCATGTCGCAGCAGCGTGTTGCCATGTCGCAGCAGCGTGTTGCTTTGTTGCAGCACATTGCCATGTTGCAGCAGCGCGTTGCCATGTTGAAGCAGCGTGTTGCCATGTCGCAGCAGCGCGTTGCCATGTTGCAGCGTGTTGCCATGTCGCAGCGTGTTGCCATGTCTCAGCAGCGCATTGCCATGTTGCAGCGCGTTGCCATGTTGCAACGTGTTGCCATGTTGAAGCAGCGTGTTGCCATGTCGCAGCAGCGTGTTGCCATGTTGCAGTGTGTTGCCATGTTGCAACGTGTTGCCATGTCGCAGCAGCGTGTTGCCATGTCGCAGCAGCGTGTTGCTTTGTTGCAGTGCGTTGCCATGTTGCAGCGCATTGCCATGTTACAGCAGCGTGTTGCCATGTCTGGTTGGAGGTGAAGGGCGGCAGGCGGCTGCAGACTAAACAAATCCTCTGGAGGGAAACTCAGCATCTCCAGGCTCCAGGATCAGAATCGTCATTATCTGGTTCTGAACGGTCCGATTGGACCCAGGAGGCTCGCTAACTGGGCCCTGACAGGAACCAGGACCGGTTCATTCTGGATCAGGATCTTTGGAAAGTTCAGCTTGAATCAGCCAGAGATTCTTTCAGTGTGGAAACTCTGTGGTATGACACACACACTCACACACACACACACACACACCCACACACACCCACACACACCCCCCCCTCTCTCTCTCAGTCAGTCTGGCTTCACTTAGTCCCGCCCCTTTCCTGTGTTTCAGACAAAACAAGCCAGCCGTCCTTCCTCCTCCTCCTCTAGGCTGCTGCGTCTCTGAGGAGACGGTAACACCGGGCCTAAGTCCAGAACCGACACCAGGAGAACCAGCAGAACGTCTTCAGCCTGGTCTCTTTAGCTGGTTCTGGTTCTGCTGGAACATCTCCAGAACGTTTCCTTGGACGGTTCTGGGCCAGACGGGGTTAATGTTATCCGTTTTGTAGGGATGGCAGTTATTGATTAATGAGTCTGTCAAAAGTTGATTGATCTTATCCTTGGAGCATCAGTCAACGTTTTATTCTGGTATCGAGACAACGTTCTTTCCGTAACCACACAGCTGGACAATAAATCAATAACTATTCATATCGACTCTGATCCAGAACCACACAGCATTCTGGGTGATGTAGGCAGAGGAGAATTTTAATTGAATTTTGGTTTCTGGTTGACAGAGCAGCTCGGATCAAATCTGCAACATTTGGTGAAACTTCAGGAGTTTGTTCAGTTTTTATATTTCTAAACAGAATCACATAAAGAGCATTTTCTCTCTCCCATTCTGAAATGGCCTCGCTGCGCCCTCTGCTGGATGGAGGCCAAACTACAGCACTGAATGAAAGTCTAAGCATATGTTATTAGTTTATCGATTAGAACCAATTTTAATCTAACAAAACGTTAACTGTAAGTTGATTGGTTGTTTGCATTCGTAGTTCCAGCTTGTTGGAGCTGAATCCCAGGAATCAGTGGGAGGTTCTGATCCGCTCCGGAGTCTGGAACGATCCGAACTGGAGCTGCAGCTCCACGCTATTTTTCACGTTCTGCAGATTTTTTACTCAACCTTTTAAGCTTCTTTTACACAATATTACAAGTACATAAAATGTAAACAATTAATTCAGTTTCTTTTGAAAATCATAGATCAAACGTTCTGCAGTGAACAGCTCAAGTTAGGGATGATTATTTACTGATTATTAATCAAGAATCAGTTAATCAATAAAGGATCTTAACAGGAGATCTTTTTACAGAATGTGAAGCAGGTGAAGCTGCTAAATTTAGCATTTTAATATTATTGTATGTTTTGAGGACTAAAGGTGGAAATTAGCATTTGTAGCAAAACCTGGTTGAGTGGATAAGGTATGTTGAGGACTGTCCCATTTTAAGGTCATTCATTCATTCATTCATTCATTCATTTGAAGATTTCTGGTTGAACAGATTTACAGATTAAGAAGGTTTTTTATCTGAAATGCAAAATGTTATTATTTATTGTTCAGTTTTCATTTTAACTGTAAATGGCCTCTTATACTCCAGTTAACAATTAATCGATTATTAAATTAGTCAATGATTATTTCAGTTAGCAGTTAATCACTCCATACCAGAACAGAATCTTTTCATCTGAGACCCAATTCCAGATTGGACCAGAACCAGACTTGATGCTTCCTGGAACCATCTGGTTCTGGTTCCAGAGCTACCTGGAGAAGTTCTGGGCCAGTTCTGGCTGTCAGGCTGCAGACCAGAACCGGCCGGTGTGTCTACTGGGATAATGACAGCTGGACTGGGCCACACCCAGTCTGCTGCAGCCCAACATAATCATTAGCTGCAGACGGAGCACCTGCCTGAGTCAGAACCGCCTCCGGGTCGCAACAAGAACCACAAAGGAGACCTGGAGGCCCAACAGAATGGACCCAATTCATATTTAAAGGTGGACCAGCAGAGAAAGAAGTGTTCTGTATCAGAGTGAGAGGTCTCACTGCCCTGAGGATCTCTGGGTGATTGTCTCCAGAGCCCCCCCACCCCCCAAACTAAAACTACCTCTCTCCTGGATCAGCCAATCAGGATGCTGATTGGCTGCAGTGGTTTCAGTGGGCCCAATCCAGTCCTACCTGCAGCCGGCCGTCCAGCGTCCTCTGGATGGTGACGCACTTGCTGGGGTGGACGCCATTGGACGTGACGGCGGTGATGAGCGAGTCCAGCTCGTCCTTCTTCTCCTTCAGCTTCTTCACCAGGCTCTCGATGGCGCGCTTGGCGAAGCCCTCGTTCTCGCCGCCTTGCCGGTGGCACATCAGGCTGTGGACGATGCTGAGGCAGGCGTCGGCGCTGCTGGGGGCGGGGCTGAGCACCGACATGGCCGCTCAGTATGGGGAGGGGGCGGGGCTAAGAGACAGCAGTGGAGAGAAGTTTGTTCTGTTCAATATGTTATTAATATCGTCTTCATCAATCCAGGCGCATTTGCTGGAAATAATCTGGATTCCTGAAAAAACGAAGAACAGGGACCAGAGCCTTGTGGAACCCCAGACCGAATCACAACAACAAAACCTCCAGATCCTGACGCAGACCTTCAGGAGGCTGGGGAACAGCTGCTGCACCCTAGTGGTCACACGACGCACCGCACATATATCGCAATATCAGCATGTAAAATATTCATATTGCAAAGAACTGTCTGAAGCATCATAACTGTTGGCTAATATGTTGCTAGAGTTCTGAAGTTATACTTTTTATGCTAATGCAACATTAGCACGGAAGCAAAATCTGCTTTCAAATTCTGAGCGAACTTTTAAAATGTCACAAAAAGGAAACTGTGAATTAGGCGTTAGCATCTACTGGTTTGGAGCAAATCAACCAGGCAACGCAAAGCGTAACTTCATCAGATGCTGACATGGCTGGAACGATCAGGAAGTAGAGGTTGCTAGCTAGGATCTCCGGTAAGGCACAGAGCCCCCAGTGGAGGGGAGGATGAACTACATCAGAACTTTTTGGAAAAATCAAAAAACCGCATCCAGCAAATGTAAAAACTTGTCTGTGAAACAGATGAAATTATTCTCAATTTTGCTGTTTTCATCAACCGTTTCTAATGCAACAGGCAGATATTGCACCTGATATGGTTCTAGCAATATTAGCTAACATGGCACAACGAGGCTAAACAGATAAACACGCCGTCACATGATCACTGACTGAACACATCAAGAAGTCATATCAGAACCTAAACAGATCTCAGGTATCGCTGGGAGAGAACCGGGGCCACTAGGGCCCCTGGGGGCCCGCAGGAAGCTGCTAATGATCGTACTGATCTCTGCTGATCAGAAACAGATGAGCTGAAGCTTCATCTCAGTTACATCAGTGTCCTCATTGTCCTCTTCACAGAGACACAGAGACACTGGACAGACAGGAGGAACCGAATCTGACCCTCTGTTGACATCCATTAGTGACCTCATCAGTCTGATCAACAGTTATTGATGATCTGATGTCTCCCTGACACCTCAGGTTACAGGGACACAGAGACAGTCTGGACAGACAGACAGTAAGGACAGACAGACAGACAGTCTGGACAGACAGACAGTAAGGACAGACAGACAGTCTGGACAGACAGACAGTAAGGACAGACAG
>CAEFZY010074889.1:0-12307 GCA_903066815.1 Brachyrhaphis roseni
TTGGGTTACCCTTCGGTCGGGTTTGTGTGAAAACGAACCCTACCGACGGGTAAAGGGCTTGGGTTACCCTTCGGTCGGGTTTGTGTGAAAACGAACCCTACCGACGGGTAAAGGGTTTGGGTTACCCTTCGGTCGGGTTTGTGTGAAAACGAACCCTACCGACGGGTAAAGGGCTTGGGTTACCCTTCGGTCGGGTTTGTGTGAAAACGAACCCTACCGACGGGTAAAGAGCTTGGGTTACCCTTCGGTCGGGTTTGTGTGAAAACGAACCCTACCGACGGGTAAAGGTGTGAAAAATAACCAACCAAACTTAGATTCTTCTAATATGTGTTTGGAATTCCTTATAAAGATTACTAAGAAGGTAACGCCAAAAATAACGTTGCAGTAATGACAAAAGCTGACACAGCCAACAACTCATGGGAGGAAAGTCCTCAAGTGACCCACCCACTCCCCGACTGCTCCCAACAAACACTGACGGAAAAGGACTTCATCACCCTCACCCCTGATGGATGACCTCAGTGACCTTGCCATCTAGCTCAGAAGTCTTCATCAAGAAATGCTGCAGGTATTTTCTGTTATTTAAAAGGTCTTCTGAGTTTTTGAAAAGTAATGACTTCAGAGTTGCTGAAGGGTTTGACCTTTAAACCTGACCCCATCTTGTTGTCTTTCTGTCCTGTTGTCCTTCAGGAATTCTCCTGGATCATCTGGTTTTTCGTCTCAGATTTCCCCCTTCATCGGACCCCCATCAACTGACGGAAAAGGCCTTCATCGCCCCAACGACGATGGAAGAGGCCCTCATCGCCCCCTCACAGCCCTCCTGATGAATGATCTTAATTACCCCACCATCTGTCTCCGTAGTATTCCTCAAGAATGCTTCAGGTATTTTGCCGTTTGGTATTTACAACCGTGAGTTTTTCAAAAGTGACTATTCATTGAGTTGTTAAAGGGTTAAACCTGCACCTGTGTTGTTGTTGTTGTCCTGTCCTGTTGTCCTTCAGGAACCCTCCTGGATCATTGCCACAACGACAACGGAAAAGAACTTCACCGCCCTGCGGATGGATGACCTTGGCGACTCTACCATCGGGTTCAGCAGTCTTCCTCAAGAAATTCTGCAGGTATTTTGCTGTTATTTAAGTGATAGTTGTGTGTTTTTGACAATTTCATTCTGAGTTAAGGGTTTGACCTTAAACCTGCACCTGTCCTTTTGTCCTTCAGGAATCCTCTTGGATCATCTTTTTGTCTTGGATTTCGCCTTCCATCGGCCCCCATCGTCCGACAGAGGAAAATGGCTGAACTTAAAACATTTATCAAAACTACTTCAGTTTCTTTTTTTCTTCTTTCTACCAAAAACTGGCTAAGTCTTCAGTCGGGTACTTTGGTTTCATCTAGCCATTGTTTTTTTGTTTTGTTTTTTTATGAACAATTTTGTTTAGAGACTTCAAAATTTATTTTGTTTTGCTTATTTATTTTAGATATTTAAAATGTCTTCCAATTTCAGTGTTAAATGTTATAATTTAATGTTTTGTTTTTTATGTGTTCTTGCAACATTTTAGCGTTACCATGGTTATAGCATTGATTATGAAAAGGCTTTATTGTGATCTCTCTGTATTTATGCTGCTGTTTGTCATTTTCCGTTTCTACCACATTATTTATTTAAACTGTTTTGTTTTCTGTTTTTCTCTCCACAGAAGCTGCACCTGGTCTGGTGTTCTGATTAGCTGTGGTTTCTTCCTGGAGGAGGGAATTGGCTGACATGATGCTGCCATCACCTAACCGTTCTCCCTCTCCTTTTTATTTCCACAAACATGGAAAGTTCTCCTGATCAGTTGACCTGTTGTGTCTCTGCTCTGTCTTCTCTCAGCTCCAGTCAGTTATGGCAGATGGCTGCTGGTACTGAGCCCGGTTCTGGTTCTGCTGGAGGTTTCTTCCTGGAAGAGGGGAGTTCTTCTTCTCCACTGTCACTACATGCATACTCTGCATGAGGGACTGCTGCAAAGTCAACGACTCAACACAAGTGATTTACTGTCGCCCTCTGCTGGTCAGATGGAGTGAATGCTGCAAGTGATGATTCCATATAATCTGCAGGGTGTCGTTTGGTGCAAACATTTCAAACTACTTTATTAATCAACTGAGTTTATAGTACTAACAATTGGAGTACATGTGATTGAACTAAAATTATTAAAGTGCATTGAGACGACATTTGTTGTGAATTGGCAAGGAGCCCCACCAATAAACAATATAAAAAACAAAACAAAAACCCCAACAACCAATACAAAAATGTTCAAAACCCAAAAGTAGATACCAAAAGGTTCAGAACCTCAAAAGTAGATATCAAAATGTTCAAAACCCAAAAGTAGATACCAAAAGGTTCAGAACCTCAACAGTAGATACCAAAAGTTTCAAAGCTTATAATTACAATGTTAATTCACAACAATGTTGTCGAGGCATTTTATGAAAAGTCATTTCAATTTGGTCAGATTACTATTGATCCAAGTTATCAATTCATTAGGTTCACTTAATTATAAAGTAGTTTAAAAAGTTTGTACCAAATAAAACCCAACAGATTGTATGGAGTCATTCATTATGGCATTCACTCCTCCTGACCAGCAGGGGGCGACAGAGTCACTTGTGTTGAGTCGTTGACTGTACAGCAGTCCCTCATGCAGAGTATGCATGTTGTGACAGTGGAGAGGAAGAACTCCCCTCTACCAGGAAGAAACCTCCAGCAGAACCAGAACCGGGCTCAGTACCAGCAGCCATCTGCCACGACTGACTGGAGCTGAGAGAAGACAGAGCAGAGACACAACAGGTCAACTGATCAGGAGAACTTTTCATGTTCATGGAAGTGAAAAGGAGAGGCAGAACGGTTAGGTGATGGCAGCATCATGACAGCCAACGCCCTCTTCCAGGAAGAAACCACAGCCAATCAGAACACCAGACCAGGTGCAGCTTCTGTGGAGAGAAAAATAACTGAGAACAAAAAACGTCAGTTTCTAACTAAACTTCTTGTTTAGTTAGAAACACCAGAGCGCCACCTTCTGGCCTCTCTCCAGATCAGTTCAGGTCAGAGAATGGAACTGTTTCTGTCTATTTTTCCCCTCCATGGCTGCCACCTTATCGTGGTGGAGGAGTTTGAGTGTCCCAGTGATCCTATGAGCCGTCAGAGGCTGCTTCATGCCTCTATTTGGGTCTGGTCTGCCGGGGCAAACGGGTCCTAGGTGAGGGATAGGACAAAGAGCAGCCCAAAGACACTGTTACTGTTTAGAGATGGCGATATAGACAGGGTTCCCACTTACAACCAGAGCTATAGATAGAAGTCAGACTTTCTCCCAGTATTTTATCAGCCTGGCGGGCCACCAGGCTTTATCCCCCAAACCCCATCCACCACCATTTTTGTTCACCATTTTTACTTAAAACTTTAGCAATATTCCTCAAGAAATGCTGCAGGTATTTTGCTGATATTTAAAAGTGAGTTTTTGAAAAGTGATTTTATTTTTGAGTCGTTAGTGGTTTGACCTTGAACCTGTACCTGTACTGTTGTCGCCTTTCTGTCCTCAATTTTCATTTGCATGATTTGTTTCTCTGTTTCTACCAAAAACTGAATGAATAAAGTCTTCAGTCTGATGCTTTGTAAACAAAATTCTTCTTTTAAAAAAAAAAGGGTTTAGTTGAGACCAGAAACTTCATAATCCCTTTTATTTTGTAGTTTCTCTTTATTTATTTAGGGTATTTTAAATGTCTTACAGTTTCAGTGTTAAATGTTCATTAGAATTAAAAGTTTGAGAATGAAGAAGACTTCTTCCCTTCGGTCCTCCACTCAGCTGCTTCTTTCTTCTCAGTTGGGTTTTTAAAGTTTGATCTTTGAGAATGTGTTCTTGGATTATTATGCTACAGCCATTGTAGTTGAAAATGGTCTCAATACCGTTTATGGTAATAACTTCTCAGTCAATTTATCATCCAGCAAAACTCATTGTGACAGTCATCAGCATGCATTTTGCTGGACAATAAATTGTCCCAGAAGTTATAGTTATAAACAATAATATTGTTTGTGAAGTAATATAGTGGCTGTAGCATAATGATGCAAAACCACATTCTCAAAGATCAAACTTTAAATTTTAATGAACATTTAATACTAGAACCGGAAGACATTTTAAATGTCTAAAACAAATTGAAATGTCTTCTTCCTGTTAGGACCAGAAAAAGAAGATGACTTCTTCCCTTCTGTCCTCCACTCAGCAGCTTCTTTCTTCTCAGTTGGATTTTTATTGTCCATCACAACATAATAAATGTTGACAAAAATAATTTCTCTGAGTTCCTGTTTCTTCTTTCTGTTTGTGTCTAAGCAGTGGGAGAGTTTCATCCCACAGCAGCTTGATGGAATCAGGAAAAAGTCAAACTAATTAGTCCCCAGTGTCACTTTGGCCCTTAGACTGAAAATGTTGGTGACTCTTGTTATAGGACTTGGCAGGGGGACAATATAACATCACTTCAGTGGTGTTGTGATGTATCTGATAAATCAAACACACCAGTATCCAGTCACTAACTGTTATCCAACTAGAACATCATTTAAAATTAAAGTTTTGTGGTTTGACTGCTGTACTTTTTAAACCTTCATAGCTCAAAATGAATGTCATTCAGCTGTGAGGATGGAGAGAAACAGAAGTATAATTCTGAAAAAGTTATGTTTATTTCCAGTTTTAATTCAACTTTAACATCTTTTGTGGATTTTGCCATCATTGGTCCTCCATAGAAAGCTAAAGATATTTGTGGTGAGTAGTTTTGCAGTAACCACTGGTGTGAAAGATTAAAGATAAATTATTTACTTTTTCTGCCTAATACTTAACTCTAGAAAATGTCTTCTTCCTGAAGAACTTTTTTTTATGAAAAATAAGTTTTGTTTTTCTTTTTGCTTCAGTTACTTTCTAACAGTTTTATGCCTTCATTTAGACAACTTCTTGATAATGTCATCTCGTTTAGCAGGTGAGTCACAAAAGCAAAGCTTAAAGTTGTCAGACAGGAAATGGACTCGGAAATTATCAGCCCCATAATTAACTAATTATGTGGTTTGAATGTACATATTAAATGTCAGAATACCATTCTCATCAGTCAGAAGCAGATCAGTTTAAAGAAGGTTCTCACAACGTTGAGAGTGGAAAAAAAAAATCTAGGTCAAATAAAATGGACTAATAATTCAATAACTTCAATTTTTCTGATTGGTAATTTACTTAGCAACCTTATTTCTGAGATATTTGCGGATTCAAATGCACAGCACTCTGCAGTTTTAGTTGTTAGGTTTCATAATCCTTCACTTTAGGATGAACTGGCCTGTTACTAAAATGATTTAAGCAAATAGACTGTTTTTCCCTATTCTTTGAGGTAAATTATTGATTTTTTTATATTAAGTTGCTGCATATATTACTTTAAATTTGAATGAATAGGATTACCAGAGTAAAATGCAAATGATGTGGCATAAAGTTTATCCAAGTTGCAAAAATGCGTAACATTTTTTGGTAATAATTAGCTTAAAAGACTCAAAAACAGCAGCCATCTTGAAATTCAAGTGTCTAATGGCAAATATGGAAAAAAACACATGCACAGAGGGTCGAGCATGCAAATTTTTATGCTTGTTTCCACATTTGAAATCATTACAGTAACGTGCGCCACAATTTTCATACCTTCTTTGAAGTGTCCTCTGTACCAGTCATTTCTGCAGAAACGTCTGACTCATATCTCCTTGTAAGATGAGACTTCATGCCAAAGACTCGGGTTAAAAGGTTTTCACCGGACATGCTGTTTTATGAAATTTTGTGCAGGATCGGGGGGTGATCGGTGATAAAAAATGACAACAAGCCGGTCCGCTAGAATAAATGGCGTTTTTATTCCCCACAGATTGCGGCACTGTATATGCTAGAACAAATATGGCAGTTTATTCCCCACATTATACAGTCAAAGCTTAGTCACTCAACAACACGTGATGCATAGTTACTTTCAGTTTCACTCTTACCGTGATGCAAGACTGGGAAGCCGATCAGTCTGGAGAAGAGCAGTGACTACGCAGCCGGGCGTCCGTACTAAGCCAGACTGAGGAATTTCTCCCATTTTTATCACCATTAACAAACACCTCGCATGCGGGGAGAGAGTGGCCATCTCTCTCTTCCCAGACGAGCCGAACGGTCAGGGTGCCCCGATGGTGTAATAGTTTCGAGTGTGATAACTGCCCAGTCCGTGCCGGGTACTGTCAGGGGTGCAGAGCACTCAGTTTCAATAACAAGTTCTAAAGTAGGTCAGTTTTAATAACAAGTTATGTGAGGCGTTCAAAGCAGCTACACATGTGCATATAAGGAATCATATGTGATTAAAACATGTAGCATAATCATATGTGCATATTAAAACGTGTAACATAAATGATTATCAAAGGACATAAACACAAAAAATACCCCATAATTATATCACATGCTAAGTTACAGATTTAAATTACCACTCAGAAATTCTGCTCTCTGAAACATTGATACTATTTTTTTACAAGCTGGTTAGTCATGAGGATCTGTGAATATCTGGTTATGATGAATTTTCTGATGGGAAAACATGCAGATGGACATTCACAGGTTAGTTTGACCTACTTTAACCAACGTCTTCCGCAAAACATCATTCACAATCAGAAAAAGAGTAATAATAACAGTAATACTAAAGATAGCAAGTTGGACAGCAGTGAGCTGATATGCAAAAATAAATGAAAACTGATTAAAACACAAGTTTACATATTTTTTTCTGCAAACTCCTAAAAGAAAATGATGCAAAGACTTTGATAGAGTCAATATCTGTTTGGTAATGTTCAATTTTATCTAATGTCAGCTTTAAATTAGTGTATTTTTATGTATAGATAAAGAATGGCAGATCAGTTGGATGCGTTCTACACTAAATATCTGTCATAGAACAGATAATAAAAGATTCCACCTGTCTGATGTTTTTAATAAATTCTTCCCTTTTGAATACAAACTCTTTGCATGTTCTCCCTGTTCTCCTTTAAATGAATAAATAGAAACATTTTGGTCAAAAAGCGTGTGAATGTGATGTTTAACCAAATGATTTAAAGGAACTGATTAAACACAGGAATAACTTACATTTCCTTGTTTCCTTGAACGTCACACGATATTGTTCATGTATACGTGTTTCCAGGGTTCTGTTACTGTAATAAGATGCTAAGGAGGCTTTCATCACAGGAGGGAGAGATAGTTATCAGGAAGTGTCATTTTTCCTGCACCGCTCCCTTTATTTCTGGGTGTGGACGGAACTGAGGATGGACATAAAAAGAGACAAACAAACCGAGGGACAGAGCAGAGACGACGGGTCTGAAGAGCCGCCATCGTTATCATCCTTCACTGCAGCTGAAAAGGGTAATTTAAATCTTTAAATGTTTCTTTTGTTATCATTATTTACAATAAAAAAACTGATTTTATCATAGAAGTGAATTGTGCTGAAACTCTGTTTCCAGGAGGACGAGGAGCAACTTTTTGAAAACAGCACAGGTCAGTTTTACACAGAAAAATAATTTCATTTCGTCTGGAACAAAGGAGGTGACTTTTACAACATTTTATTATATTTAAAACATCAGAAAATATTAACAATGTGTTAATATTTCCAACAAGCTGATAGTGGAGAGAAACTGCTAAAAAATATTTACTTAATTCTTAGTTGCAATGAAAAGTATAATTTTTTAAAAAAACTTCCACCTTACGCTTTTTAATGTGTTTTTGTAATTATATAAAGTCGTCATTTTTTAGAAACATACAATAACAGAGGCACTGGTTTATTTAAATGCTAAACTTCCTCATAAATATTATTACATTAAAAAATCCAGTCATTTTGCAGTAAAACAGGTCAATTAACTTTTCGATGTTAACATTTAAAACAAGATGCTTAGACTTTTTGCCCGTCAATATCAAGCTAAGCTGCTTGGTATTTCCAGCATCGCAAAGTTTGTTCAATTCCTACCCAGGTCTGTCACCATGGTAACTGCTGCCGCACTTTAAACCAATCCTTTTTTTGCAACTGAGGATGAATGTAACTAGATTTTTTCCTGAGGGTAAAACAAAGCAACTGAACCTTCTTCTACTAACTTTGTTTCTTTTAGCTTTGTCAGCTGTTTTCCCAGCTTCCAAGATGCTCCGCCCCCTGCTTTACCTGTGTACTGTCATGGCACTGACAGGTAAATCAGACGTCAATGTTTACACACTGAAATATTGCAGTTTACTAGTTTTGTGTGGAAAATAACATCCCTAAAGTCAAGCAATTATTTTCAAAAGATCTTTAGAGTTATGTGAAATAAATTTAGATTGAACTTTTTATAGAATTGAAATCCTAAATGATAATGACTTTTTTTTATGAAGGAACTGCATGGTGGTGGTGTGTTTAGTTGCACATTTTTATGCACAGCAGCTAGTTTTGCGTTGAGAAACTCATTTAAAGTAGTCCAAAAAAATGTTCCATACATACAGAAATAGAAATAACTAGATGTACAGATGGCCTTTCATGAAGTAAACTTTAACTTTTCTGACTACTTTTTGTGTCTCCATGCCTGCAGGTGCTGCTGGCGCCGACATCTGCACTGTGACCGGCCCCGCCGTCATCGACTTTCAAGGTCGATTCGCTCCTGTGACGGATCGGTGTGTGTACTCCGTGCTCTCAGATTCATCAACGGGCGTAGAAGTGTTCGCCACCTTCAGGGAGCGCCGTCGCAGAGACGTGAGCTTTTTGGACAGCGTCACCCTGAAGCTGCAGGATCCAGCTGTTCAGTTTCACCTGGAGCACGGAGGGAGAGTCCAGGTGAGCCAATCTGACACCGGCTGTGTTTCCATTACAAATGTCTACAAAAGATTTGAAATGGTTTGCTGTTGATCAGGTGATGCAAAATAAACCAATTTCAATATGGCCAAAAAAAAAATCCACCAAAATTTTATCAGTTTTTTTAAATTGGTGTTTTCTTTAAGCAAATTTATTTTTGAAATGTCAAATTGCTGGAAACCCAGATTGTAATATTTATGATTGATTTATTGTTACCTCCAACTTTTCTGTTCTCTGCCGCAGATGAACGACACCCAGCTGCACCTCAGCAGCTCAGGCCAGAAGCTTCACAGCGTTTGGATTTTCAAAGACACAACTGGAGTCATGGCAAACTTTACAACCTCCAATCACACAGTTTATTTGTTCTTTGACGGCTCCACAGCACAGATCCACATAGGAAGTAAGATTAGAATGAAAAGTCTTACATTTCAGAAGTGGAGAGCAAAACTATCTGACCCACATTCTGTCCTGGATGTTTTCAGCACCAGTTTGGTCGTCTGTTGATGGTCTGTGTGTAAACGCCAGCAGTATCTCAACCCAGAGGCTAAATAACTACAACTCCCCCAGGTAGACGCTCAACAAACACCTTTCTTTTTTTGTGAGGAAATTTTCTGGAAAAAACAAAGACATTTCTTAGACATTTTGACAATAACCTCAGACATATTGTAGAAAAATATCTGAGTTTCAAAAGTAAAAGATTTTTGAAACCAGAAATTTTCATGTTTTGTCTAGTAAATTTCTGAAAATAATATTAATTTCTGAGGTTTTTGGTGGAAATTTACCCCTTTTTTCTCCTATGCATGATTTACTCTTACTTTAGTAAAATGTTTGGGTAGTTACTCACCTCTGCCCAAATGTAATAAGTTTATTCAAGGACAAGTCAAAGAAAGAAAAGCATGTCTTATGATCATGTGGTTTGTCTCCATCTAGCTGTCAAACTCAGTACAGCGACTCTCTTGACACTTCAATCAACTGCAGCGCAATAATGGACCAGTGAGTAGATTTAATCACACTAAAGGAAATATTTATATGTGTTTCTTTTATTAAAACAAACAGTAAACTGCACCTCTAAGATATTCATGTAAAGACAAAACATAAAGAGATAAGAGACAAATCTAATGCACTTTTAATGCTGCTTAGTATGAAAATATTAACGTTAAACCTACTGCATCACGTTTGTTCATTTTCTTCCTTCTGATGAGAAGCTGCAACATCCTGAAGGAATCTCCCTTCTCCTCCTGTAACGATGACATCGACCCAACTCCCTACATCAACGCCTGCAGCGACACTTTGTGCAAATATCCCTCAGTGGACGGTCTGAGGTGTCACTTCCTGTGGGCGTACGCCAGAGCCTGCAGCCTGAACAGCGGAGCTTCACTGGGAGACTGGAGACCTGCTGACTGCTGTAAGAACTGATCCACTTCAGCTGAATTATTATAGAACTTTAATGTATTTATGCTGATTTCTCACCATGTTTCTCTGCAGCCTCACCTGGAGCTTTTTGCCAGGACAAAGTTTGCAGTGATCATGAGTTTTGTGGAGAGAAAATCAGTGGGGGAACTGGCTGCCTCTGCAGAGCCGTGTTTGCCTACGACTACAAGCAGTCAAACACTCTGAGTGAGACAGCAGTCGTTCACAATAACACTGAATCTCTGGGAGATGAAAACCATGAAACTCATTTTGTTTTTACAATTCAACTTTTAGGTGAGCCGACAGTCTGCAGGCAGAACTCTGGTTCAATCACTCTGATTGGATGTCTGCTGGAGGAAAAAGGCATCGACTTCTCTGCCTTACACCTGAACAACCGGAGCTGCAGGGGCGTGATGGACGAGGAGAACCACATGGTGACCTTCAGCTTCGACAGCAGCAACACCTGCGGGACGGAGATCATAGTGGGTTCATCACTCCAACTCCACCGCAAAAACAAAACTTTTACTTTCTAGCACAAATGTCTTATTACACTTGAATTAAGACGACTAACTTAAAAGTAACTTATCAGCAAGATATAGAAGCTTGTTTTAAGTAAATAATTCTTTAATATTGATGAAAAAGTTCTAGTTCCACTGCCAGATTATTTCACTTGTAATGTTTTGTTAAAAGTTAATTAATCTGCCACTAGAATTTGTGCTTGTTCAGCAATATTAATGAATTGTTGACTTAAAACAAGCTGAAAAATTAGCTTTGTCTCATTTTAAGTGTAATAAAATATTTTCACAAGAAACTCGACCGAAAATATTTGGTGAGGTTTTGTGTTTTTGCAGTGTAACCTTGAATCAGAACCCATGAGTTCCCACTTCACTGAGCAGGTTTATGAGTAATGAGGTCTTATTATTGTACTTTATGCTCATACAGAATAATGGAAGCCAAATAACCTACAAGAACGCCGTCAAGTACCAGAACAGCTCTGATGTCATCACTCGCCTGGACCAGTTCTACATCGACTTCTCCTGCCAGCACACCCAACCCGAAACAAAGATTGTTGCCTTCAACATCAAGGACAGGTGTGTGCTGGCATTCAAGGTTCTTCAGCTCCAGTGGGAAGCTTGTTGAGGCCTTGACTCTAAATAATGTTACTGTGAAAATCTCTCAGGTTTTGATACAAGCAGGAAAAAATTCCCCGTTTGGCACTTCACTTTCAGGATGACGTCTATTTGTCAAGATGGCCGCTGTTTACAATGTGTTACCTGACTAGATCAGAACGTGTTTTTGACTTTGGTCATCTTATTTATACAACTTTAAAGTAATAATATGTAGCAAAATCAGAAACTGAGGAGTTTCCAGTCGTCAACTGGAAGGAGATGAAGACGTGAGATACAGGTTCTCAGTGGTTAGCATTAGCTTCTGCTAATTTTTTTAAATCTGTTAAGCGTTTTAGTGTTGGCTTCTGTTATTTTTTGTGCTTGTTTAGTAGGTTTAGCATTAGTTCCTGTTCTTTTTTCATATGTTTAGCCATTTAATGTTTGTTTCTGTTAATATTTGTTTCTGTTTAGTGGTTTTTAGTCTTAGCTTTTGCTCATTTTTTATATTTTTAGCGGGTTAGTGTTAGCTTCTGCTAATTATTTATATATTTGGTGGTTTGGCATTGCTAAGATGCTCGTTTAGTAAATTGGTGCTTAATGAACCTTATATTTATTATAGAAGGAAAAGTACTAAACCCTTAATTTATATAAACAAATAATGCACACTGAGACTTCTGTTCTGCTTGGCCCGGCGGGTCGAGAGACTTTTTAATTACACATCCACAGTTACATCATCATCAGTTCAAAATCAATATGTCTACCGAAAAAGTCCCCCAAAAACTGTCTATTCTTTCAGAACACCTTGTTATATACCTTCGGGGTCGTCCGAGGCGTTATCGGAAAGGATATTAACCAATCATGTACTGTAGTTGAATTTACGTCAAGATTCCTGGCTGCCTTTCCTTCAAGTGTGTATGGGATATTCTTGGAAACGACTGTAACCTTTA
>CAEFZY010074890.1:0-13117 GCA_903066815.1 Brachyrhaphis roseni
TTCTAAATCCATCGTTTCCATGTTCTGATTTAAGTCGCATTTATCACCAAAAGTTCAGATCCAAACTTTCTGTCTTCCTGTCGCGCAGTAGACGCCGTTCTTCCCTCCTCCTCCCCGCTGCCCTAGCCGCTAACTTACTTTCGGTTTCACTTTTACCTTCCCACCCAGTGGCTGAAATAAATTACTACATTTAAAACACCTTAATAAAGTGGTCCATATAAAAGGCGCACCGGATTATAAGGCGCACTGTCGGCTTTTGAGAAAATTGAAGGCTTTTAGGTGCGCCTTATAGTGCGGAAAATACGGTAATGCAGACGAAAGAGGAAGCAGTTTGTACGGCTGTTAGTGAACGCTGAGCCTTAAAGAAACAGCAGACACAAAGCGAAGCCTTTTGAATATAGTCTGAATAAAATAAGTTGTGATTGCACACACTAAGTATTGCATTTTAATTTGCATTGTTACCAACTACATAAAGATATCAGACTGAAAAACTTTTACTGGCTAGTTTTCCTGTGAATGGCTCAGATCTGTGATTTGCAGGTTAAGTGAAAAACTTGATTTTTAGTTATTGTTATTTCTCTGATAACAAGAATATATAGCACATGTTTTCCCTCTCTTGCTCTTTAGAAAACAAAATAACAGATCTGAATCTGTCAGAATTAGCAGATAAAATTAAAGAAAAAAAAACAGGAATTGGTATTAAACAAAAGTGTCTGATTGATGCAGCTCTTCAACAAAAGCACGAAAGGTTTTTGAGTTTAGACTCATGAGAAACAAGAGCTGGACAATAAATCAATAACAATATATGTCGCGATAGACACATGATCAATACCAATAGATAATATATTTGCTAGAATATTCAATATTTAATATAGAAAGCATTCACTGAACTTCAATCCAGAACTGCATGGCATTCTGGGGAACGTAGGCCGAGGAAAGGCTTTAGCTCAGGGGTGTCAAACTCCAGTCCTCAAGGAGCGTCCTGCAACTTTTAGATGTGCCTCTGCTGCACCACACCTGAATAGAATAATTAGGTCATTAGCAAGGCTCTGGAGAACTTATCTACACAAGGAGGAGGTAATATTTAATTCCACTGTTTTGTACTTGTGGCACATCTAAAAACTGCAGGACACCGGCCCTTGAGGACTGGAGTTTGACACCTGTTCTTTAGCTGCTCAACCTTTCAATTATCTGTAGCAAAACATATGAAATACTTGTAACGCGATACATTTTTCAACCATAGTGTCTAGCTACACTAAATATTGCTCTATAGAAAAATATCTAGTTTAGCATTTATACGTATTTCTTATTTTTAATAATTAAAAAGAGCTTTATTGAAGTTCACTCAATAACAATAATGAAGATAAATTATGAAAACAGCATGAAAGAACATAATAAATTCCTTGTTAATATAACAATGGCACAAATAAATCTAGGGAAATACTGTGTTACCCAACAGACAATCCATCCCCTGCATAAACAGTCTTTTTACTTTTTATGTTTTAAACTTAAAGCTGACAGCAGCAGCACGACAGTCAGCCCTCATTCCCTTTAGAGGCTTTGGCACTTGGCTGCACACAGAATCCGTTTAAAATCTCCTCTTCCTCCACTTCCTTGCTGTTCAAAAAGAGACTATTTTTGTAGCAACACTGGAAACACTCGGTTCACTGTTGGGGGTGGGGGGATCCTAACCGTTACCATTCTATGGCCTAATTTCTCATGCAGCAACTCAGATTATTTCTCCTAATTACCAGACAGTGAAATAAAATGAGAATACTGCGGATATTTTTGCATGACTGTCCACTGTAGTAAAACATTGTCTATAGTGCAAACCATTTAAAAATTGCATGTTATTTTATTTTAAAGAGATTAAAATCTACACAAACATTTGAAAATCCAACTAGCATCAAACATTTAGCAGCATTTGGCAGGTGGGTGGTGTTTGTTCATCTCTGTGCAGAAGCTCTTGTACTAAACAGCTTGTATTAGGCCTTAAAAGCTCTCATACGAGTGAATTTATTTTTAGACCCAAACACTTTAACATATTGTAAGCCCCTAGATAAAACATGATTGCACCAATTTGGATGTCATCGCATGTTGCAGATCCTATTCTGAAGGCAACCTGGAGGAAGGGCTTTGCTTTGTGCCCAACGTGCTCAAGACAACAGAGTTTCAAAAATGCAAACTATAGAGTAACAAGGAACAAAGCAATAATAATAGCCTTCCAACTTATAGAGAACCTATAACTGTTGTTTGTTTGTGCTCAGAAATGTTAGTGGAACTGCCAAGCAACAGCAAAAACTAAAAATATCCACATCATCTTTTGTACGTATATGCTGATGTTAAAATTGCGTGTGCAAGTCGTTTCTTCATTATATTTAACTATTTTGGTAATAAATTCATTTTTTTTATTTTTTATACAAACAACCATGAAACATGGAACTCTGCGATGGCTGCGATGGAGAAGATAAAAACAGAAACACTTTTTTGCGAGTACAGTGATTTACGGCATTGCACCTCACCGCAACAGTTAAAAGTGTCTCTGGCAGAGACGCCGATGCATTAGCGTCTGCAGGGCGAGAGAAGCAGCCACTCCGACACTTATCAGCTGAACCCCCGCGGCAACGTGCCCACTGGGCAACAGAACAGCTGACTCGGCAAAACCAGACCTGCTTTTAATGATCTGAATGAAACTATAGACACGATTTCCCAACCTGACAGACTTATACTCCATACTATGATTATTTTGCGATTTAGATCAATCCTGTATTACATTTATCAACCATCTCGCACTGCTGTGGCGGCGCACATGAGCGATCATTCTGGTAATCAATGTGAAAGTAAGTATTTAAAAATAATAGACCCTGGACAACATAATAGAGATCGGGCTGAACTAAAAAGCCTAGTGACTTTTTCCACCAGCTGCAACAAATACCATGATACAACAAATAAACTCATCTTTTAAGAGCTGGAGCAAGCCTATTACGTAAGTGAAAAAGTTAAAGGAAATCTTAACATTAAGATTGACTCATCGCAATAATTCTGTCTTTGTTGCATGAAATAAAGATAAACTTTACATTTTGTGTAATGAGCTGCGATTATTTATATGAAATGCTCACATAATATTCATACATCGGTTCAGTGTTACCGCAGCTTTTTGTTGTATTGAGTGAATCAATACAATACAAATAAATGTTTATATCCTTAAACATTTTTCAAAAGTATGTCTACTTTACGACAAAATTCTACACATTTTTTTTTATTTGATGTTACAGAAAATCACAAAATAGGGCGGAATTGTGTATTGGATCAACACTTTGGAGAACAACCTCTGATTGAAATCCCAGCTTTCTTCAATTTTTGATCATTAAGACTGGATACAGAGCGCCCTGTCAACAGGTTTTAAGTCTTGAAACACATTTACGGTTGGGTTTAGGACAAGACTTATACTTGGCCATTCCAACACATGAAAAACAGATGGATGTAAACCATTATATCTCTGACTGGATGCTTTGGGTCGCTGTCCTGTCCTGAAAGGTAAAACCTCCTCCACAGTTTCAAGTTTTGCTGCTGCCAAGTGGGTTTTCTTCCAAGATTGCTACATCTTTATCTCATATATATTTCCTGTTCCAGCTAAGCAAAATCATTGCAAAGCATTATGCTGCCATCACCATGATTCATCATAATGGAGATGTTGTTTTCCATCACACTTACTGCTTTGAATTTAGATGAAAAAGTTACATTTTGGTTCATCTGACCAGATCATCTTACTTCACAATGGCTTTCTTGTTGCCACTCCTCCATAAAGGCCAATTATTTTGAGTGCACAACTGATTCTCTGTTTATGTTATTAAATGTTCCCACTATCCCAGTCTGCAGGTTTAGGCAGGCTGTCAATGTTTTCAGAATCAAATCGTAACTAGTTATATTAACTCAATTACCTTTACCGTACTTGAGTGACTTTTTTGACAAAATGTACATCTAAGAGTATTTTCATTATACTGTACTTTTTAATTTTTCTTCAGTAATTTTATTATGACGTATCACTACTCTTACTTGAGTAAAATTTCTGGATCCACTACCTATTGTGAGTAACTTCATTGAATGAAGAACGAAAACAAGTTTTAGCCAAAAATTAACTAGATAAAGACATATACCTGCAGTTTTTGTTAAAGTTTCAGAAGTTTTCTTATTGAAAGAAACTGTTTTGGAAAAATTTTCTTTTGTCTAATACGAATCATTGTTATGTTTGTCCTTAAAATACCACTTAACTTTAGAATTTGATCCGTCTGATTATGCAATTTTAAAATATTACATTGGTTACTAATAATTTGATCTTTTACTAAGTACTTGAGTAGACTTTTTACCAAATACTTTTTTACTCTTACTTCAATCATTTATTGGATGGCTACTTTTTCTTTTACTTGAGTAAAAAATATGTTGAAGTAGAGCTACTCTTACTTGAGTATTTTTGGTTACTCTACCCACCTCTGACTGTGTTTTAACCTAACCTCTCAAATCACTTGAGTTTTATTGGAGTATCAATTTATGGAAGCATGACTTCCCTTCCACGTCACAATTATTCACCGCTTTTTTTGTGTGTCATAAAACAAACTAACATCTGTGGCTGTAATGTGACAAAGCGAAAAAAATTAATAGGTAAGAATACATTCACAAGATACTATAAATAACCCTGTCAGACTCCTGAGACTTGCTGTTATAGAAATGTCATCAATCATTAATTAACGGTTACAATCACATCAAGTGACGTGACTAACTTCTCTTTAGCTAACGACTAAGCTAACCAGAAATGAGCCTTTCTAAAGTCAGTCAGATATCACAATTACACGAAAGGCAAAATTTATATCAGGGGATAAGATGTCATTTGATACTCTGAAAAAAGATCCAGAAAATTTTTAGACTCTGACTGGAGGCTGCTGGTTAACCGCCAAACAAATGTCAGAGCGCGGCTAACAAGTGTTTAGCTACCAGGGTGCCACCCTGAGCGCAGCTGAGAGGAAAACTTACTGCTGGTCATCCTCCGAGAGTCCCGGGCCATGCTCGGTCACATCCTCCGGTGTATCGACGGACAAGGATTTCAGGTTTCTGCCGCTGTTCTTGTTTTTCAGGATGCCTTTAATAGGTCGGGGAGCTGCCATTCCCACACACACTGACACAGAGAGCCAGACCCGCCGGTTTCTTTCTGTTATGTGCCTTTCTCTCTCTATCCCTGGATTCAGTGATGCTTACCAATAATTTCCTTTATGCGGGTTATTATTTAAAGCCGCAGTCGTTCATAATTCAACGCTATTTAATAAACGCAGAATAATAACAGACAGGTTCCTGCATGCATGAACTGCTTCAGCATGCCTACTCTCCTGGTCGCTGTCTACTGGACAAGATCCCTACTAGCGGGTGGTTTCGGCTCAAAACATCGCGAGGCTTCCGAACTGCGGACCACGACGCCCTCTGCTGGCCTCATATGGAATTTTATATAAAATCATTTTTTTTTTTGTTTATAAAAGTACATGTAATAAACACATGCATTCTAATGGAGGAGAGAGATACTTTAGAAATTGGCTTTGATTTAAAAATGCTCTTCAAAATGACTTAAAATTCGTTGCAGATGCTTATATTCTAAAATTAACTTTAAGGTGCCAGCTTTAACAAATATGGAGAAAACATATTTTTTATTAAAGTTATGTCCTGCAGCGTGAACAAAATGAAACAACATAGCATTTTTTGAGAAGTCTAGATTGCTTCATGTATATTTTTCACGTTGCCTAAGACTGTTGCTCATGGGTAGAGACCTTTCAGTAATCTAAAACTAATAGAAAAAATGTAAGCAACCTACTTGCGAACTGTATGCAGACTGTTTCATGTAAAATTCACGAGCAGTAAATATTGTGCTTGTTTCAGTATTGAACCAAAGAAAGCCAGGCAGTTGCAAGCCCTTTAAAATTGTGACGCTTTCTATGGGTCAGATAGACTCAAGAAATTATAACAGCAGCTGCGCATGAGGGGCCCAATTTCATTTTTTGTCATTTTTTGTCATGGCGCCCCTGCCTAGTTATTTTGCATTGTGGCAAGTAATAACACCACTTGCTCAAAAGGACATTTATAAGTCATTGAATTTCATGGAGGTAAACTACATCTACTACAGAAATTAAAATTTTTGGTCAACATTTAATAAAAACTAGTTTCTTTTTATTGTTTTTCATATAATTTTTTATGCAGACAAAAAAATGGTGCATATATAATCAGTAAAAATGTCATATTTAGCTAAGTATCCTTCATGTCTCTTATGATATTTCAGCAGTTTAGATATTAAAGACTATGTTGTTTTGCAATCATGGAAGATTTGGATTCATAAGTGGATTCTTTTCTGACAATTGTCTATATTCAGCTTCTTCAACCAAAGTTGTTAGTTAAATCTGAATGAAAAATAACAAATAGCAAACCTCCATATAATCAGAACTAACCATAAGTAACACATACTTGCAAAACAAGTTGCTGTGTATTTGCCAAAAATATCCACATACAGTTCCAGATAGTCCTTTAAATCCATTCATCTTCCACAAAAATTTTATATTATTTTTTGGTGTTTTAATGAAGCATCTTTCGGCTATGTCATACAAAAAAATAATTTTATTGGTTTTTAGAGTCAAAAAATTTTATGCACACATTTGAATTTATAGATTTTCTCGAATTCATTCCATTTTTGAAAGTAAATATACAGCATCACGCATATACCCCAACTAATATTTAGAAATTTGGAAGGTTGCAGAAAAAAAACACACACTTTTTCAGCCATCAACATTGTTCTGGTATAATTCTGGCTGAGTATTACTTTTCATAAGGAATAAAGCTCATTAAATTAACTGGTTTTCTTGCAGTGTCCACAATTTTTCTACAGGGTTAAGGCTAGCGACATTCCAGAAGGTAATGTCAGCCTGCTTCATCCATCCAAACCAGTGTGAACGATGAGCTGAGTTTTACAAGAAAAAATATTTGACGTGATCTTTAAATGAAAACTATATGGAATCGGTATGTTCCTAGCAATGAGAATACTTCCAAATTATTTCCATAACATCCCAGGAGTTCTCTGATTTGCAATGAAAAGGTTTTGAAATGTTTTTGTAGCACACACAGATAAAGTGAAAACATCTGCATTTCTGTTCATCACAAACAAGGTGTTTGTGACTTACAACAGGACATTTTTCCCAAACTGAAGCTTCATATGACTGTCAACTGTACCCATGACCAGGTTTTTTTTTTTTATTATCTTAAAGCAGTAATAACACTTTCCTGCACATGACACCTTGTGACCAAGTTCAATGATTCATCCTTGCGAGGAAATATCACACACACACAAGTCCAGTATTGATAAGAGTATCTGACGAACACTGCATACAAATTCTGCACAGTATTAATAATTTTCTCCTCTATTTTGACTGTGTATAAATATTCTTTGTCATTATTTCAGTGGTTTTCCAGTTGTAGCTCTCCCTCTTTGTTTGTTTCTTCCTTTCTTTCTTTTGTTCTTTTTTTATTTATTTCTTTTTGTAGCAGTCCATGTGTTTATTGTATTCTGTGTTGGCAAAATCAAAACTATAAATTTATTTCTTAAGGCCCCAAGCCTTAAGAAATAAGGTTTCTTTTTAATTTTACCCATAAATAAGTACATATAGTGGAGTGAAAAATATTTGCTTCTTTACAGATTTCTTCTGTTTTTGCTTGTTTTAATTTTAATTAACTTTGTTAATGTAAAATGCAATTTAAAATCAATTACATTTATTTAGCAAGGAGGAAAAAAAGCTACCACTCAAAGCAAACTGCCTCTATATGTGAAACCCATTAAATAACTGAATAACCAAATGTTTGGATTCAGTTTCACAAGATATAACAAGGTCTAACCCAGTTATGTTGACCTGTAGAACTCTATGATCCCCATAAAGCTTGGAAAAAAATTTACAGAAATGACCCTTTCTGAAATGTGTCCGGTGTAACTGGGGTATAATTAGCATATTTATAAAAAAAAAAAAAATACTAACACATGGTGGCAGTAGAGGAATATTCTTGGATGCTATTATTTCTTTAACAAAAACTCCTGATAGAAATTATAACTTTCAAAAATACTTTTTAGATTTTTATGTCACCTTTGCAATATACACAACAAAATATGACAATATTTTAAGTCTGCTTTGCCCATTCCTAACTCTAGGGCAGATAAAATATTTGCTGAAGCGATTATATTAAGTGCTTTGGTTAAAGTATTCATACCTTTTGCTTCTTTTCTTTTCTTTTTTTACATTTTGTTGCATTATAAATAAGTATAAATACAGACATCAATAATTTTTTTTTGAGTTTTATGTGACACTACCATAGAGTAGCTCCTAATGTTCTGAAGTGGATGAAAAATGACACGTTTTTGGATTTTTAAAATTACTATTAAATAATTAAGTGAACTTTGAAGGTCAATAGAGGCACAATGCATTTTATTTAGGGTGAAGGGAGTCTGAAAACATATCGAACGTCATTTCAGCAAACAAACCAAAGGAATGCTGCCACTGCATATATCTAAAATATATTTTGAAAAGCTATAGTAAAAAAATCACTAGAAGAGTGATGTCCAGATTTATGTAATTCAGTGTAATTATGACCTACTACTATTCAAAATCTGGGCAGCATTTTAAGGTCTACAAATTTAAGAATTTAAGGAAACCGGCAGCAACCTGGTGTGTACCTTTTGGTCTTGTGATCAGTCGTTATTGCTCTCCACTTGTCTGAGATTAGGTCATGTTGGAGCTGTTACATTTGCCTTCTAAAGTTGGTAAGTAGAGGACAATCCAAGAATCAATCCATTGTTTCTTGGATTGATGATGTCCTCATCATTGATGATGATGTCCTCATCATTGATGATGATGTCCTCATCATTGATGATGATGTTGATAAGGACATCAGCTTATCAATGATGTCCTTATTCACCCCAGGTTATTGTCAATGTACATAACAATTTAATGTAATTTAATTAAGCGAAATAACGAAGCTGCATCTTATTTTCTATAGATCGTGCTCAATATTTAAAACTCACTGTTCACTGGTTCATGTTTTACTCTTCTTGTTGTACTGTAAGCGCTCACAGTATGTGCAATTATTGAGCAATCCTTGCTTTTATCTAAAATAAATAAATTATTACAACGATCAGGTCAGCTGATGGTCAAATATCGACCTTACACTCAGCTCATGAGACTGCAAAAGGCAGCGAATGGTTGCTAGCCTGTCACGTGGATCTGTTTATGTCCTTAGTCACTTCCGGGGTTAGATGACTGACGGGACTTTCGTCCAATCAGAGGCCGAGGGTGGATCGCCGCAGGGGGCGGAAGTTGTTGCTCTCACATGAGAAGGAAAAAGAAGCTAACGGTGAGGATTAAACTGTAACGTTTATGGTCATACTCTTCGAGCCCCTCGTCCAAACTGAATGTGTAGCATCCGCTGTCATCACTTTTGGGTTTGTTCCTTAACGCGATGCGCAGTAAAGGAGGGTAATGCGACAGACAGCTGGTAGTTTCTTGGAAAAGGCAAAGATACGTGCAGAAAAAGAGGTAAACACCCAGAAGGAGGCTAGCTGCTTGTGCTAGCCTTATGCTAAATTGCTCTGTTTTGGTCGCTGACATCAACAATTTAATAGGGTCAACATTGATTTTTGCACAAGTACAGTCCTGAACATGTAATGCTGAGCGTTATTGTGATTGTATCAATTGCATTGCACCGATACGAGTGTAATTATTAATGTCCGATTTAGTTTAATGGTAGTTTAGACTTATTTATGACCATGTTTTGTCATTTGCAGTGTCCCCCTCTTGGCTTTTAGTAATCATATCATGATCTCATCGTTTCTTTGGAAAATGTGATCACTGTCACTTGATGTTCAGTCATCATCTGACCCCCTCCTCTTATGAAAGATGTTGTCCTCACTTCCCTATTATAGAGCCTTTGTTATGATGAAAAAAAAAGTCACCCGTGGATTTACATAGTTTGCCCTCCACTTTGAAAAAGTGTGTTATATTAAGAAGAGCAAATATGATTATATTGTGTACTTGAATCACAACCTGATGTTGTTTTTCGTTCACAATGTCCTTGGATTGTGATAATATTTTGTGACAAAATTTAAGATAGTGGATTATGGTCACAGATTTTCAAACAAGTACCTATCATGGCAACATTTTCATATGAATTATATGTTGAAACATATTTTATCTGAAAGATATGAAGAAAAGAAGGTAAATATCCAAATACATGAAGACAGTTACAGCATTTTACAAGTGTATGTTTAGGTTTATTTAATCTAAATCGAACATGGTTTTCCCTTAACTAAAACTTCAGCGATAATCTATGCTAACAGCAATATAAAAACAGATCGTTTTATGTTTTAGATATTAAATATCATCAACACATTTCAATACTACAGTCTATAAGAACAAATAAAAAGCTGCTTTTGATAGGAAGGTGCAGGAGATATAGGGAATGGCAATCAAGAAGTTGAAACTTCTTGAAAATCTGAGCAGCAGACTCGATAATCATAACATACGTACTAAACATAAGTGAAATGATTTTTCATGTGCATCTGACATATGATTATAAGAAGATAGAGTTCAGGCTTGGAGTAATAAAAAAATCATTAGAATTGTAATAATATTTTAAATAGTTGGCACTAGTTTTTCCCAATAAGAAAAAGAAAAGCCACATTCAGGAAATTAAAATTTTCCTTTTGCATATGATGTTTTCATCCAGGAAAGCTTTCTAAAGTTGCCACTTCTAGCATTCTTTCTCTGCTTTTTATGTGGCTCTTTAAGAGTTTGGTTTGCAACATGTCTTCCTTACTTTTGTGGTTAGTTATATATAGATAAAACTTTCAGGAAATACATTATTCACATTTATGGATGTAGTGCTTCCCTTGAAATGCCAACATTTTTAATACCTACTATTGCAGCTGCACTGTTAGCGCTGCTTTCAGACATCCAAGCTCCCATTAAGCAGGTGACCTGACACAGACAGACAGGAAGCTGTAGCAGCCAACACAGTCTCACTCTACTTACACAAATATCGCTGTATTTTCTATCTGTTTTAGGTGTGACGACCACAGTTGGCGTCAGGGAGCCCTGCTGCTGGCCAGACTGCGTGGCCATTTGCATATATGTGCTTGAGCGAGTGGCATAGAAGCTGGGGATTGTAAGTTGATGCCAAAATGCTGCTGTCTCTGGGAATGCTGATGCTCTCCGCCACGCAGGTTTACACCATCTTCACCGTCCAGCTTTTTGCCTTCCTCAACCTGCTGCCAGTGGAGGCCGACATCGCTGCTGTAAGGAATACAAGACACAAAAAACACACAAATTGACATTATTTTTGATCAGATTAGAATAACTAATTGATTGTTGTGTTTTAGGACTTTGAGCAGTCATTGTGCTGCAGTTGTGTTTAAATACTGAATTTATTTTGCTTTATTTCAGTACTCATTTGATAACAAAACCGAAACCTTCGACGACATGCCTGCTCGGTTCGGCTACCGGCTTCCCAGCGATGGACTTAAGGTGAGTGTTTGAGGGTCAGCGGTTGTTCTTATCAGTTCTGAGTTTCGGGGATCCCATGCAGACTTGAAACATATTTAATATTTTTATTTACCATGTATAAAATTAGGAACATTGACTGAATCTGGCCAGACTTTATTCTTTTAATCAATAATTTAATAGATGCAGATAAAATAAATAAATAAGTTGATCTTTTTAGACTGATCTGTATTCAGGTAATATTGTTTGTCTTTAATTCATCACATCAGAACTCAGGTTTTGGTCCAAGTCAGTTATTGTTGTGATGTTTGAGTATCAGACAGAATAAATGCACACACATTGAAAATCACAAAAGGATCATTTCACAGTTCTTTCTTTCTTTTTTTTTTTCTTTTTTTTTCGCATCTTCCTGAACTGGACCTTTATGTTCTTAAACAGGGTTTTTAGCCGCAAAAGTGTCAGATAAATAACTATTCATAAGTCATGATTTTACAAGTATAAGTATGCATGGTTCAATACAAACTAGATGTTGTTTCATGATTTGTGGAAGCTGTAGATAAAAATCTCACAAAGTTAAGGTTTTACGTTTAAAAATACAGAATGTTACAGAAACAGATGGAAAATTCTAGAATGTTGTGTCCGGACATGTGGAATTGTGAAATTGGTTGTTTACTGAATTATTATTATTTTACTTTAATGCTTTTCTGAAGGTTTCAAAATCTCCGACATTTAAACTCAAGCAAACTTAATGCAGTAACAGTGGGTATTTTCCTAAAGTAAACCTTTAAAGGTTTTGTAAAATTTCCATGGTGACGTATGAAAAAGTGTAAAAGCCTTCAGATTCTCTTCAACAAAGCTTCTTGTTAGATCTATGTACAATTACTCTAACACTTCTTTAGAGAGTTAAAACTATTTAATTTCAATGTGTTGTTGTTCAATTGTTTTTGCTGTTGGGATCTCTTTGTATCCCATAATTAGCAGCCCTCACAGAAGTTGATCCACAAAGCTCCCAAACAGAGGGGGTGATTCATGTCTGCTATCTAAGCTGGTCATTGTAGTGATTCCCACAGGCAAGAACTTGTTGATGTTGCACAAAAAGGCTTTTCATTCAAATAGACAAGTTGATGGAGAAATATGTAATGCTTTGTTTTGTGTTTGTTGGTGTTTGGACAATCACAGTTTGTGACACTTTGTCAAATTAGTGTGTGCAATGTTTATCGTCATTATGTGTGTTGAAAACTATAATTTTAGCAGTGACACCAAGGTATGATTTTAAATGTGAAAGTCTTGCGTTGGCACATTTTTTTTCAAGTATACAGTTTTATTGGATTCATTATCTGTGAAGTGGAGAAAATATTTATGATCAGATGGATAATTGATCTCAAAGGGATTTTGTGGCTGATATTGTGATCTGCAGTTTTTGTAAAGCTTTAATCTGTCTATTCTGAGAATTAAATGTATAAAATAAGGAAAGATTAAAACAAAAGTCTGTCTATATTAGAGAGCAGTCATTGTAAAACTGTTTTTTTTGTATTTTCAAACAAAGACAA
>CAEFZY010074899.1:0-15634 GCA_903066815.1 Brachyrhaphis roseni
ATTAAACCGGTTCAGAACCGATGTGATCAGGATTAAACCGGTTCAGAACCGATGTGATCAGGATTAAACCGGTTTAGAACCGATGTGATCAGGATTAAACCGGTTTAGAACCGATGTGATCAGGATTAAACCGGTTTAGGAACAATGTAGTCAGGATTAAACCGGTTTAGGAACAATGTAGTCAGGATTAAACCGGTTTAGGAACAATGTGATCAGGATTAAACCGGTTCAGAACCGATGTGATCAGGATTAAACCGGTTCAGAACCGATGTGATCAGGATTAAACCGGTTTAGGAACAATGTAGTCAGGATTAAACCGGTTCAGAACCGATGTAGTCAGGATTAAACCGGTTCAGAACCGATGTAATCAGGATTAAACCGGTTTAGGAACAATGTAGTCAGGATTAAACCGGTTCAGAACCGATGTGATCAGGATTAAACCGGTTCAGAACCGATGTGATCAGGATTAAACCGGTTTAGAACCGATGTGATCAGGATTAAACCGGTTCAGAACCGATGTGATCAGGATTAAACCGGTTTAGGAACAATGTAGTCAGGATTAAACCGGTTCAGAACCTGTATGATCAGGATTAAACCGGTTTAGAACCGGTATGATCCAGGTTACAGTGTAAACATGGTTTGATCACTTCACAATCAGATGTGGTTAATGGTTTCCATGGCAACCAGAGGTTGTGTCCACCAGTCTGAGGTCCGGCACGTGAACAGAACCAAAACCAGCAGAACCCAAGTTCCTGCGATCCGGTCCGATCACAGAGCCTCTTAGACTGTCCGTCTCTGTCTGAACGGACGGTGTCCCACCTGGCTCATAGCTGGGCCCCCAGCAGAGGACCGGTCTGACGGTCTGCAGGAAGACCGTCCAGAACCAGAAGAAGGTCTTTGGAGTTCTGGAGGAACCATTTACAACATGCATGTCTCTTTGGACTCCCATGAATAAAAACAGAAGCAGATTTGGGTCGGGTTAGGGTCGGCGTTGGTGCAGTTCTGCTGCCAACCACAAGATGGCAGCAGAACTGATGAAGGCAGGACTGGTTCTGCTTAGTCACGGTTCTGATTCTGCCGAGTCAAGGTGTCCCAGTAGTGGGACGCTGTCCTGCTGCTGTCCAGGAAGACCCGGTAAGGAGGACCCGGACCTGGACAGGATGAGGTCATCGCAGGTGGGCGGAGCTTCAGTCCGAGTCACTGCCAGGTTTACGACACAAGAAAAACCAACAAGACGACCAAGAGGACAGTCAGGGTGTCCATGCTCGCTGTCTGTCCAATGAGGCGGGACACACCTTCCTCCTCCTCTTCCTCCTGCAGGACAATGAGGAGGAGGAGGTGATGAAGGGCGTGGAGGTCCCAGCTAAGCAGAGTTCAGAAACTCCAGAGCCACTTCATAGCAGAACTTATATTGTTCCTGTGGAGACACAACATATAAAACAATGAATAAATTCTAATAATATAACATAAAGCCCAGAATGTATAAAAAAGCCCCACAAAGTATTAAAAGAGACAACGTTATTAATGACCTTTTAATAATACGTAATGCTAATAATTTTGATAATAATGATAAAATATTGACGTTTCTCAGCCTCACCAGAAGGTCCACCATGTTGGGTTTGTTGTTTCTGAGCGTCTTGACGGCGTGGAAAACGTCCACACAGCGCTGCTGCCTCAGCATCTCGCACACGATGCTGACGCTGCAGAAGACGCCGCTGCGCCCGCCGCCGTTCCTGAGGGACACGGGGAACATGGGGGACATGCTCAGAGAAAACGGCATCTGCTCCTCCTTTATTTGACCACCAGATGGAGACATAACAACACTGAAGACACAGGAGCCCAGCAACGGTTCTACTGGACGAGTCCTACTGGAACCACAGCAGGTCCACTGGCCCACTACCACCAGTACCGCCGGTACCGCCGGCCCGGTCCTCCTCAGTAGGCCTGCTGTGGTTCCAGAAGGACTCATCCAACAGAACAGAGTTGTGTCAGAGTTTGGATCAAAAATATCGGAGCAGCTTCACCAGAGCTGCAGCTAAAGCCGTTAGCACATGGAGTACTGCGTAGTACTGGGTTACGGTGGCCCTGAGGTGCAAACCATTTCAGCAAATTGAAAGTACAATTACAAAAGCGCTACAACATTAATGAAAGTGTTTGGATGTTTTTAAAAACCACATTAAAGCCAGAATAACTTCCGGTTCAAAAGTAAAAACGATCTGTAGTCCAATCAGCGATTTCTTAGGTTTCCCACTGGGACATACCTCTCCCGTTTTGTTCATGTTGTAGCGCTTTAGTAATTTGTAATTGTGCTTTCAATTTGCTGAAGTGGTTTGCACCTCAGGGCCACCGTAGTTTAGCGCCGCCTATCGCTCATGTGAGCAACCTAATACTTCCAGGTCAGGTCGCTGCATGCTCCGCATGTGAGATTGCGTTCCTAGTGTAGTCCCGAGAATGATGCTCCGAGTGTTAAGTTGAGGACAGACAGGAGGGCGGGGACGTGATGTGGGTCTCTCTGAGCGCTGGGAACTCAGGTGAGCCTGATGAGCCTTCGTAGGTTTACCTTAAATCCCATCATTTGTAACTGCATTTCGGCTGCATCTGTTATTGCTTTCCGTTGAGTTATTGTGGAAGATATAGTAATTAAGGACACGTGCTGCCAGCTGCCGCCATGGTGTAGGGATTCTTTCTGGCCACATGATGGCGCCAAAGTGCCTGTTATGTTAAACTGAGTCAGGCAGACTGTGTTTGTGGTTTTCCACTGAGATTATGCCTAATGATCTAATCTTTACGTAAATTGAGTTATTTGTGTATGTTGTGTATATTTGTGTATTTATTTGTTATTACAGACTGCTGGCAACACTGAGCATCAAGGCAAAATAAACCAGCTCACATCTACAGTTAAAGTTTCGGTCTCTGGTCCTCCTTCCTGTATCCTGACCGATACACCATCTTGTTTGCTGCAAACACCTAAGAACCTAACCTAAACTAACAGTAGTACTGTGGGTAGTACTGTGAGAAGTACTGTGAGTAGTACTGGTAGTAGTACTGTGTGCAGCCTCACAGGCAGTGGACGACGGTGCGTCCCTCGCCGCCGTCATACTCGTCCTGCCATTTGTCCACCTGGTGAACGAGCTTCAGGAAGGAGCGCTTGGAGACGGGCGTGTCCCGGTACATGGGCCAACCCAGGAACTGGAACTGCTGCACCATGCGGTACCCGTCCTGCGGCTGGAGGGGACAGGAGGAAACGGGGACAGACTTTAAATCAAACGCACTCTGAGAGGTGGGTCGAGAGCTGGATCGAAGGAAGAAATTTCTCACAAAGTTAACAGAAAGTTAGCAGGAGGTTAACAGGAAGGTGTTTAAAAAAGGAAAGCAGAAGCCTATGAGGCGTTCAGGGCAGCTGGGAGACTGTAGGCTCCAGTCCCAGGAGCGGAAGGTGTGAAGATCAAACGCACCCTGGCGGTGTTGTAGATCCTGAAGATGCGGCTGATGACGTCCTCCTCCAGGTCCGCTGAGACAAACTCCACCTGCAGCGAGCCAAGGCGGTGGACGCCGTTCTCCGGCCAGTACTGGGGACACAGCTGAGACAGAGACGTCCGTCAGCCGCCGGACCGCGCGGCTCGCTGCTCACCACTGACCTTTGATCTTACCTGGGCGGGGTCCACGTCGTTCAGCATCACGATGGACGTGCAGTGGTAGTCTAGAACCAGGCGCCAGAAGTCCTTCACCGTGTTGGGCAAAGGATGCTGGGTAACGATGAAGGCCGACGGCTGCTTGTAGCTCTGCAATACACCAATGCAGGCAGTGAGGTCACACGGCACAACCCTGCTAGCATTAGCACTAGTGTAGCGTGACATACGTCCATGAGCGCGGCGTTGATGTAGTTGGAGCTCTCGCCGTCGATGGTGATGAGAAAGGGCAGGCAGCGGTCCGGCGGCAGAACGTCCATGCAGCGGTTCTTCTCATGGTTCCTAGGCAACAGCGCGATGCTGCAGTCCTCCACGCGCAGGGTGGGCGTCACCATGTTGAGGGTCTGAGCGTGTGCAGAAGGAAGCCATGTTGGATGAGAAGGTTGGAAAGAAAACATGAAACGGATTCAGAGCGAAATATTCTGGACTTTATGGATCAACAGAGAAAATCTTTTAGATTTACTTCATTTTAAAATAATTTATTACTATTGTTGTTATTAGTATTGATAAAAACAATAGTAATAAATAGTAGATTACTGTAATCTGTACTTCTAAAACAAAGGAATTTTTACTAAAAATAAAATTTACTATAAGCATATTAAGTAATATAACCAGATATTGGACTGTTATTTCCAATATCTGATGTTGGCTATAATGTCATTTTATTTCATAATAATAATAGATGAAGTTATCAATAATGAATATCCATTACATAAATGTGTTTTAATCTGGATTTTTTAGGAATATTTTCTATATTTTTTTGGCATGTTTTCTGGATATCTGGTGTGATTTTTCCCATGATCCTCCAGTCCTAATCACTGCCCCCTGCTGGCCTACCCTAAACTCCTCCTTGATCTGGCAGGAGTTGGTCTGGGGGTCCAATCGGTTCATCTCGTAGTAAAGCGACCGCAGCTGATTGGCCGAAACAGCGGTGTTTCCGCAGAGACACGCCTCCAAGATGGCGTCATGGATGAAGACGTACTGCTCCTGTGGACACAGAGGGACGGACGGCGTCATGGCAACAGACAGCAGGACAGGGAAATGTCACGTCAGCCATGATTTATGTCCACAGGAGGAGGAAGAGGGACGTTATGCTGCTGTCACTTCCTGTCAGCTGGAGGATGTCAGGAGATGAAGCAACCCGAGGAGCTTCGTCTTCCTCATTGGGCTCAGCGTGAGGAAGAGGAGGATGGTGATGGTGTGTCAGCAGCAGAGGTCAAAGGTCAGAGCCCAGGGCAACAAGGGTGTTCAACGTCAGAATTATGAAAAAACATTTCACATTTTGCTGATTCTCACCATAAAAATCGTCATCAATCAATATATTGATTGAGAAATATTGATCAGTGTTCCATTTATTATTAATCAATAGCAAACCTGAAAGGAGCTCAGGGTTTCAGCTGTTTTTCAGTTTTCTGGAAGTTTGTTCTAGATATGTGGTGCATAGAAGCTGAATGCTGCTTCTCCACGTTTGAACCAAGTTCTGGACCAGGCCTGGAGGTCCGGTCCGGTTTTCTGCAACCTTTAGATCCATCTCTACTTCAACACACCCGAGTCAAATAATGAGGTCATTAGCAGAACTCTGGAGAACCGGACTGGACTTAGAGGAGATTCAGCTGTTGGACCAGAGAGACGTCTAAGTAGCAGGACACCAGGATGTCCACCCCTGTTCTAGAACCAAGAGTCAGCAGAACTGGGTGATGTAGAACTAGGTGGTGTAGAACTAAGTGGTGTAGAATCGGGTGGTGTAGAACTAAGTGGTGTAGAACCGGGTGGTGTAGAACTAGGTGGTGTAGAACTAGGTGGTGTAGAATCAGGTGATGTAGAACTAGGTGGTGTAGAATCGGGTGGTGTAGAACTAAGTGGTGTAGAACCGGGTGGTGTAGAACTAGGTGGTGTAGAACTAGGTGGTGTAGAATCAGGTGATGTAGAACTAGGTGGTGTAGAATCGGGTGGTGTAGAACTAGGTGGTGTAGAATCAGGTGATGTAGAACTGGGTGGTGTCTCTATCTTCCTGGTTCTAGTCAGAACTCCAGCAGCAGGTTCTGGACCAGCAGGTTCTGGACCAGCAGGTTCTGGACCAGCAGGTTCTGGATGAGTCTCTCTGATTGGAGACTTTAGTCTCTGGTCCTGGAAATGTTCTGCAGCTGCTAGAAGGCCCACTGTGGAACCGGCTTTATGTGGCTCTGGAGGGTCAGGGCAGAGGTCAGAGGTCAGCCTGATCTCAAGTTTACAGATGGAACAACTGAACCTGTGTGCTGACTCTAGATCTAGAACTATAGATTTACCTGTTTTCAGTGCTTGGATGGGGTCAAAGGTCACCTGGTGACATCATAATGTAGAGCTGTGTATCATCTGCGTTGTCATGGTAACTGATCTTATTTCCTGCTATAGCCTGAGCCAGTGGGAGAATATAGATATTGAATCAAAGGGGTCCTAGAATGGAGCCTTGGTGAACCCCATATGTGACCTCTGACCTCTCTGAGAAGTTTAATATTGAAGCAAAAAAATCCCAGTTCTTTATGTCAGACTGGAACCAGTTCAGAACTGGACCAGAGAGTCCGACCAGCTCTCCAGTTGTTTCAGTAACATGATCAGCACTGAGGTGCAACAGAACCAGAACTGTGGTTGTTCCAGTCTGTGTGTGTGTGTGTGTCTGTGTGTACCTCGGTCTGCACCATGTTGACCCTTCGCGCCCTCAGCTCTCTGACACAGTTATAGATGTCGACGACGCCTTCTCTCTCCGCCATGTCCAGCATGATGTCGATCACCATGAAGCAGCCGGTCCGGCCCGCGCCCGCACTGACACACACACACACACACCTGGTGAGCTGCAGCGGCGGCGGCAGGGGGCGGAGCACGGGGCTGGAGTCTGACCTGCAGTGGACCACGGTGGGTCCGGCGGTGGGCGGAGTCTTGGCCTTGACGCAGCGGATGAAGCCCAGCAGGCCGGTCGCGTGCAGCGGGACGCCGTGGTCCGGCCAGCCGGTGAAGTGGAACTGACGGATCTCCCTGATCTCAGCCACGCCCCTCTGGGAGAGGAGGGGGGTTATCAAAATGAAGACAGAGGGTCACAGCTTCACCTTCATCATCATCATCATCCCACACCTTCTCCACGGCGAAGGTCCGGATCACGTACTCAGACAGCAGCTGCGTCTCGATCAGCGTCACCTTCATGTCGCCATAAATCTCAGTGTCATCAGGCCAGTACTTACAGCACTTCACCTGCACACACACACACCCATTAACTGAGTGACACACAGCTGACGGAGGCTCCGCCCCTCACTATTACACTACAGTCTCTGTGTCACCACAACAACCAGCCAGGTGAGGAGAGACAGAACAATCAGTGGGGGGATGTGCGCGCGTGTGTGCTGAGGAATGACAGAGTCGGATAATCAGCCTGAAATCTCCCAGAATCCCTATGTACAGTATGTACAGGGCTGGCAGTTCACCCCGGCAGGTCCCTGGTGCATTGTGGGTAATGAGAGCGGGCGGCGCCTCCAGGTGTGAGGTTCTGCTCTCAAGTCAATCCTCTGATTTCAGGAGGAAATGAGCGGCGGCGGTGCTTCAGAACCTCCCACTGCATCCGACATGACAACAATCTGCTGAGAGGTTCTGGAGCCCACAGCACAGGCAGAGAAGGGACAGAGGCATTCTGGGAAACCAAGTCCCAAACGCCATGACGCAGAAAAACAGCAGCAGACTCACCCGGCCCACTTCCACCAGGTTGGTCACCATCACCAGAGCCGCCGAGTTCTCCTGCCACACCATCCTCCAGAAGTCATACACCGTCTCCTGCATGGGCCCTGAACACCCCACCCCCCCCACACACACACACACACAGACAAATTTCTATCTGAATATGCTGTCAGGCTTCTGGTTCCTCCTGTTGCCATGGTGGAGCGAGTTATCTGCCTTCCATAAATGAGGACTTCTCCTAGACTCAATCTTAACTCAGAGCTAACTTAACTTAGCATTAGCTTAACAGAGAAAATGTGAATTAGTTGTGTTTCGATCGGCTGGCTTGGAGCAAATCGACCAGGCTGTGCACAGCGTGACATCATCAGATGTTAACTCTGGTAAACAGGAAGTAGGGGTCGCTAGCTAGCATTGTGCTCCACCCTGGACTCCATCTTGGTTCCTCTGGTAAGGCACAGACCCATCAGTAGATGGCAGTGTTCCCTACATCAGAACTTGCTCAGCAAATCCCCTTTAGCGCATTAACTATTTTATGGAAAAGCCAAAAATCACCTAAAGCGAGCATAAAAACATTTTTTTGCAAGATTAAATAAATTATTTGGAATTTTGGAAATTTCCATCAACTTTTTGTAAGGCGATACTTTGAAAGAAAAGCGTTGCTGAAAACACAACTAGTTGGGATTTCTACCTGCAGAGCTGTGGGTTTATGCTAAAGCTCTACTGGTGTGGCGCCCCCCGTGCTTACAGCAGGTAACTGCAGTGTCTCCAGAAGCTGTTGGACGTGATCTGGAGGAAAAGGACGAGTGTCTCACCTTGTGTAGCGATGTAGTGGTTGGGTCTATGGTAACCCTGAGGAAGGAGGAGGAAACATTTCAGGAACGTTTCATGAAAACTCAGAACCTTCAGATGGAGGTTCTGAGTTTGGTCGGGTTCTAGAACATTTCAGCAGGAGGAAACCTTGGTACTCACATCCACATAGTTAGCGTTGATGTAGTCTGAGCCGCCGTCTCCATCCTGAGGCTGCAGACGCACACGGGAGTGATCGTCTAACACACACACACACACACACACACAGCGGGGAGCGTTAGTTGTTGTGCTCGTTGTCACTGTGAAGCTCAACACAATCAGAGCTAATTAGCTTCCAGTGGATTAAAGAGCTATGAACATATTAATAATCTCTTAATTAGATTCAGCTGAATGTTGCAGCCAGGAAAAAAACACGAGTCTTTAATTACATCTGATTCAGTTCGTTAGAGAGTCAGGAAAACAAGGAGCAGATCGGACAGAAGTCCTCAGGGTTAGGACAGGGACAGGTGGAGGACAGGGACAGGTGGAGGACAGGGACAGGTGGAGGACAGGGACAGGATAGGGGAAGGTGGAGGACAGGGACAGGATAGGGGAAGGTGGAGGACAGGGACAGGTGGAGGACAGGGACAGGTGGAGGACAGGTGGAAGGACAGAGACAGGATAGGGGAAGGTGGAGGACAGGGACAGGATAGGGGAATGTGGAGGACAGGGACAGGTGGAAGGACAGGAACAGGTGGAGGACAGGGACAGGATAGGGGAAGGTGGAAGGACAGGAACAGGTGGAGGACAGGGACAGGATAGGGGAAGGTGGAGGACAGGGACAGGTGGAGGACAGGGACAGGTGGAGGACAGGGACAGGTGGAAGGACAGGGACAGGTGGAGGACAGGGACAGGTGGAAGGACAGGGACAGGTGGAGGACAGGGACAGGTGGAGGACAGGAACAGGTGGAGGACAGGAACAGGTGGAGGACAGGGACAGGGTAGGGGAAGGTGGAGGACAGGGACAGGTGGAGGACAGGGACACAATGTGCATTTAAAACTGCTCAGAAGCCGATCTGATCTCCAACTGGATCCCATCCTCTCTGAATTGCTTCGACAAACTACCAGGACATTCAGGGAGTGGTGAAACACGGGGCCCGTCTGGTGAAACACGGGGCCCATGTGGGTCGCTTGGCCCCGTCCTCCAGCCCAGACCCGGTTCTTACAGGCGATGATGTTCCCGTATCGGTTCTTCATGCGGTTCTCGTCCTTCTTGGCTGAGTCCCAGGGAGCAGACTGTCCCTCAAAGAAGCTCTGTTGGAACACAGAGACAGTTTGTTACAGATCGCTGCAGCTATGAAGGACATGAATAATGCAGAGGTGCGTTTGATTTGCTGCTCGGCGTTCGCCTCCATGGACAAAACACATGATTAAGTCCAATTACAAAAGGAAGGCTGTGAGGGAACAAAGACTCAGATTCAGACCAATCCAGGTTCTGGAAAGGAAACAAACATTTAAATTCCTCCACCACACACACACAGACACCCCCCCACGCACAGACACACACACACACACACACACGCACTCAGACACACAAACGTTTGTACTGTCAGACTCAGTCTGTGTGAACGTCTCCCACTTTGATCCACAGCAGGTTCCTGAGTCGCTCATTAAAACGCCGGGAGACATAAGAATGTGTGTGTGACAGCCGTCTAACAGCTTCAGACATCCATCAAACTGTGAGGTGAGCAACACACACACACACACACACACACACACCCACACACACATAAGTGACAGCAAGGAACAAAGACAGGAGAAACGAAAGAAAAACAGAGCAAAGAATGGAACTAATGAGTGCTGGCAGAACCTCTCCCTGTCGGGGTGTGTGTGTGTGTGGGGGTGTGTGTGTGTGTGTGTATGTGTGTGTGTGTGTGCTCTTCAGGCGGTGGTTTCCGTCCTGTTTCTGAAAGGTCACAGATCAGGTCTTGTACAGGAACATGTTGCAGCTGTTCGGCTCCTTGGTTCTGGGTTTCTGGTTACAACCAGAACTTTGCAAGAACCCAGTCATTTTCCAAAGTGGACCTTGGTTTCAGCACTGGTCGTCAAAGAGACAACTGAGGTCCAGTCATCTCTTTGGTGGTTCTGAGGCTTACTATGATGATGGTTAAATGGTTCTGAGCAACGCTGGAGACTAAAGTTTCCATTTCTGTCAGTTCCTACAACTGAAGCAGAAGTTTCTCCTCCTTTTGGACTCGTCTGGACTCAAAGGTAAACTCTGGAGATGTTCTGGTTCTGAATCCCACGACGTCATGCAGCACTTGGGTTTAACTCCAGAACCTTGGAACAATTTGTGGTGTAACCCAGGGTAAAATCTGCCCTGCAGCCTGGCTTTACTGCTCTGGATGCATTACCGAGGCATGGACAGGGACAGGTGGGGGACCGTTGGTTAGAATGACAGCCAATCACGATGTCTGGTTGCTCCAGATTTCCCCCTCAGGTGTGAAAGGTCGGCTGGAGTCAAAGCTGCTGAGGCTGAACTCCCAAACAACCAGTTCATCCATTTCTGTTCTTTATGCATGTTGAGACTCACAATACAAATATGATTTCAATCTGAACTAGCTCAGCTTGGAGCCATGAAGTTTGTCTGAACTGAACTGAATGCAGTTGTCCAGCTGAACCTTTCAGGGTTTCTGAAATCCGTCTGGGCTCCAGAAGAACCTGCCGATCCCTCCCTCCGGGTCGGGTAGGACGCTGACGGTCTGCGCTCCGTCTCACCACACTGACACCAAATCACTACTCATGTCTTCTCCGTTGAGGACAAACTGCACTCGGACATTTTCCCCTCAAATATCTGGACGATAAAATCATGACCTTCTGATGGGTAGTTTGACCCAGTTAGTGAGGAAATCCGGGACTTTTTGAAAACATTCACATTCATTTTGAAAGTTAGCGGCAGTTCTGTGTATGTAATTGTATTTATATTTTGGATTCTTCTATGTGTGTGTGTTGTGCTGTAGTGGTTTTCACCAACACATGGTAATGAAAGCAGTTATTGTTTTATGAATTACTGACATCAGCTCCAGTCTTCTGATCTCAGATACCATCTAGTCCTTCACTACAGCTGGACGACCTGAGGACTGGAGGTTGTCACTCTAAACAACCAATGTAACCATGGCGACCAGGGGCGCTGCCAGGAATCTTGGGCCTTGTGACAAAACATTAAATTGGGCCCCCTGAACAGCTGCTGTTACAATTTCTTGAGTCTATCTGACCAACAAAAGCGCCACAATATTAAAAGCTTGCAACGGCCTTGTTTTCTTTGCTCCAATACTGATACTAGACAATATTCACTGCTAGTGAATTTTACAGTCTGCACACAGTATGCAAATAGGTTGCTTAACTTTCTTATTACATTTAGATTACTGAAATGTCTCTCCCCACCAGCAGCAGCAGTCACAGACAACATGCAAAATATACATGAAGCAATCCAGACTTCTCAAAAAATGTTATGTAGTTGCATTTTATTCAAGCTGCAGTATAGAACTTTAATAAAAAAATATGTTTCCTCCATGTTTGTTAAAGCTGTCACCATGTCATGTCAGTTTGTTATGAGACAGATAATCTGGGAAAAATGCTAATGGTCGAGAAACAACTTATTGTTACAGGAAAATAGTTTATCTGCTGCCATTGGTAGCTATGCTAACTAAACTGATCATTCACAACAGGCTATGCTAGCTCCAGCATAGCACACAGCAAGGGGAGGGAGCAGCCACATGAGATTGTGATTGACAGCCCTAAAACCCACCTCCTGCCTCTGATTAGTTGTTTCTAGATAGAACTGGGAGAAGGCAGAGGAAATCATTTTTGGTAACACTTTATTTGATGGGGTCTGAATAACACTGTCATAAACATGAATAAATCTTCATAAATATTTATGACTGTTGTCATAAAGTGTCATTCGGTAAATCATGACACTTTAAATGCAAAGTTGACATTCTTCAAAATGTCTTTGTTATGAAAACTTGACATTAACCAAGAATTCATGATCTGACATAAATTTGTTATAAAAGTTTTACTGATTAAATGTTAAAAATGATGTAGCTTAATCTGGTAGTATTATATTGTTCTGCCATTTTATTTAGTCTTAAATTTCTAATTGATCTGAAGTTTTACAGCAAACATATGTTTTACAGGTTGCGACAGACTGGCGACCTGTCCAGGTGACCCCGCCTCTCGCCCGGAACGCAGCTGGAGAGGCACCAGCAACTCCTGACCCCATTAGGGACAAGGGTACAAGAAAATGGATGGATGGATGGATGGATAAGTGCTTTGTTTAAAATACAAAGCACTTACAACTTTGCATTTGAAACATTATTTAAGGATGTTTTAAGTATTGCAGTACATCATCTCCACCAGTGACAGGCAGCAGTGCACGAACAGGCGTGCAGCATGTTGGTGAAGAAGAAATCTTACATCTTGTGGGGCCGAAATAACAAGTTATAACGACCAGATCTGTTTAAAAAGAAGCCAAACTATGTAAATAACATCGAATATTTTCTCTTTTTTAAAACGTTAGCTATGAGCAATTCAAGCCAATGCTACCTTTCTGTAAGTTAATGTTAGCTAAAGTTATTAAACTCCATTAGTGTAACGTTAGCTCTTAATATTAAACATATTTTAAAGGCAGGCAAATAGGTTTTTTATGGAGGACCAAAACTGACATAAGAAATAAAAGCATAAATATATATTTTCCTTGTCCTTACAGATGCGTTTCCATAAATAAATATATGTTTTCTTTTTCATTTCCCCTAAACATGCGTTTTTGTCAAGAAAAGTAGATATTTAGTTTTGTCTTTTCCTTATACAAGCCATTCTTCTTTTGTCATTGTCTCCCCTCTTTTTTCTTTTTGCCCTTTTTCTGCTTCTCCTTGTGCATCTTTATGTTAATGAGGAGATCTGCCTTCTATGTCCAGCTCCCACTGTTGGCCAGTAGAGCTTTGGAACCAACGTCACTGCGTCAGACGTTGTGGGGCGTTTACGTCTCGCGCAGTTTGCTTGGTGCCATCTTTACAGGCCACAGACCAAAACAAACTTTATCCCGGTGTTTTTATTGTTACCGACCGAAGTAAAGTTAGTTTCGAGTTGGATGTTGGATATTCCAATATCCGCTGAGCGAGCGGCGTTTAGCTCAAGGTTGATCCGATTTATGAAGGCTAATTTCAGCCAGCCGTTCTCTACCGCTCCCTCCTTAAGCCCTCGGAGGTTCACTTAGGGACCGTCAACAAATTTCCAAACCAAACACTCCTGTCAAACAAATGTTAATAAATGACTTGCCTTTTGACCAAATGATACAAAATGTTGTAATTCATGCTGTTACATGAGACACACTACCCTCCATTAAAATGTCGTCATTCAATATTCAAAGTAATTTTAATATTAAATAATATGTTTTCTTTAATAGCTTCAATATTGTGTGCCACATTGACTAGAAATCAGTGTGTAATTTTTGTACTAAACTGTATATATGAGCACACGCATTTATATTCCATTTTAACTCATTTTTTAAATTTTGCTACCTATTTTTTTTGTTTAAATTTAGTATTTCTCTTCAATTGCTTCTGGGTCATGTGACCTATTGAGTCAAAATCTGTGTAAATTACAAACAAAATATCTACTTTTCTTGTCAAAAACATGTTTAGGGGAAATGAAAAAGAAAACATATACATTTCTTGACAGAAACTCATGTGTAAAGACAAGGAAAAACTAAATATATATTTATGCTTTTATTTCTTATTATACCAGTTTTGCTCCTCCACAGTTTTTTCCTTCCAATTTTAATCTAACAAATTAAAAGTGTCAGAATTTGAGTTTTTTGTGTTTATTTTTAGTTTCTGTGTTTTCTGAGTACTGTCCTGTCTTCCCCTTGATTGTTCCCAGGTGTTTCTCGTTCCCTGATTACCTCCTGTGTATTTAATGTCACCTGTGTCTTCGTCGGGTCCCAGTCGTAAGTGTCTATGTTTATGCTTATTTTCCATCACTAAACCATCTTTATTCACTTCAATCTGGGTCCTCGGCGTCTGCCTCACCACCTCAACTACCGCAGATCATGACAAAAACCTAATATGCTAGTCAAAGTTATCCTTTATGTGTTTTATTTAGCAACATGGCTGATGTGACATGGTGCTTGTGTGCTTTGCTTTGGCAACTTTATCCACATGAAAACCCATGTTAGCCAAAGGACACATGGTGGGCAGTGGGGGGACAAAGGCGGCTAACGAAAACGAGCTACAGGTGAGGAGGATGATAATGAGGACCAAAGAAATCCCTGTTTGACCAAAGAGAACAAAGCATATGAAATATTCCCCAAGAAAATTAGGTAAGTCATTTTTGTGTTGCTATTTTCTCCAGGTAAAGGGGTGGGGGGGCAGGAATCAAGATCCACCAGTTAACAAGTTACATTTTAGACAACTAATTGTTGTCAAATGTAAAACTGGTGTTTAATCTATTTATTTATTAATAAACTTCTTAAGCCATAAGCCAGACTTTCTGGTTGGAAATAATTTTGAATGTTAACTAAGTGAAAAGATCCTAAAATGATACATTAAATGATGAATTCTGAATAACAGGCTGTATGAATTTCTGCCAAACAAATATTTGATCAGAATAATTTGGTTCAGCTCTAGTCATTATGCTGCTTGTATTAATAGTTATTTTGCTCTTTATAACAACCAGTCATGTTAACTAGACATTGGTCTGCCAGTCTACCATCCTGACAGTTTGCATAAAGCAGGCACGTGCAGAGGGGGGGGGCTAAGGGGCTTCAGCACCTGCCCCTTTTGCTCCATGACCCCATGTGCCCTTTTGGTCCTTTTTTTTTTTTTTTTAATTTACTTTTTTTTTTTTTCTGACACATTTACTAAAATTATTATTATTTTTTTTTAACTTTGCAAGAAAAACAACACAATAAGCCCTCCACATTGTTACCTTTTGCCCGTGAACATAAAAACATAATTTTTGGTGAAAATACTGGAGTAGGCTTGCTACTTGTCAGATAACGGAAAACGTTGAACGTTGTATCATTTGTCCTTCAGCACAGAGTGGCGGTTTAAGCAGAGAGATAATGAAATACAACACTGACAGGCGGAGGACAGTAGAGGGCGCTCTCTGCCTTTCTCTGAAGATCTACTGAGCGGGAGGAAACAGCCAGGTGAGGAAAAACTGTTCTTGTCTATCGATTCAGTATTTTAATCATACAGACATCAGGCTGTTGTTGTGCTATTAGCTAGCTGCTAGCTAATGACTTTTCTAGCAAAGCAAGATAACTGAAAAGCTTTCCTGTATCGTTAATAAGTCATTCTTCAGTATTACTTATGCAATAGAGCAGTGTTTTTCAACCTTTTTTGAGCCAAGGTACATTGTTTTCATTGAAAGAATCACGAGGCACACCACCAACCAAA
>CAEFZY010074903.1:0-31637 GCA_903066815.1 Brachyrhaphis roseni
AACGACCATAATATTCAACGGGACAAAGTACAAATGCAGCTCTTAGACATTTATAAAACCGAACTAAACCAACAACAGTATCACTTACATTCAATGGACGCACACAATAGAACGATGTAATAAACGAAGTCTGCCTTGAGAGCCGCACCACTCAATACTCAGATCCATGAACGAGATGTAGCAAATATGAACGGGAAGCCACCCAGTGGCTGAAATAAATTACTACATTTAAAACACTTTAATAAAGTGTTTTAATGTGTCTTTCTAAGATACTTTAAAACATATATAAGGCGCACTGTCGGCTTTTGAGAAAATGTAAGGCTTTTAGGTGCGCCTTATACTGCGGAAAATACGGTATTTCTTATATATTCTTTTTTTTTGTTTCAATTTGATACTTGGTGCAGTATTTTGATTGGCTGATTGATTGATACTTATCCAAACAAAACAGCTTGGTTTTTTTTAATATATATATATTTTCTCAAAGTGTGCTGGGATGCTTTGGATGTGTTAGAGCATAATCCAATCAGTATTTCACAGGTACAAGAGTTCCAGATTTTTTATTTGCTTTGATGCCAGAAAGCTATGAAATGGCCCTTTAGCTTGCCCCAAAAATCAGAAGTCACTGTCAGCACTGTTGTTTGGTGATTTGTGTTTAGTTCAAGATAAATATTTTGTACTTAAATGTCCAGCATCTTATAAAACTTGCAGGAACAATTTAGAATTTGTAAATGAAAAATGAGTATAAACCTTGTTTAATAAAATGAACACCATTTTGTTCGCACTGAGCCTCTGGCTTTCTCAGACAGATGGTTGAATGCACAGCTAAACTCCTACTTTCTTTCCCATTTACACCAGCAATGAACTGAGTAAAATATTCACCTGAAACACACAGAAGAAGTCATTAGTATTCAGGCAATTAAATGTTTGAAATTGAAAGTAGAAGGAGTGCTGCAGACATATGAACTTGCTAATATCATCATTTTAACATGAATATTTAGAAATATTTAAAATGCTTTTGAATTCTCATCAGCATCCTTCTTGTCTGTGTCTCAGATGAAACAACCGCATTCCACCATGCCACCGTCAGAGTCCTTGCTGAAGACTGACTCTCTGTCCAGTTGGGAGCCGGTTCTGTCTGATGGATCAGTGGGGTCGGCACCATCTCTGGGCATGAGTCCTGGGCCAAGCGGCATCTTGGACATTGGAAGAAATGACCATGATGAGACACAAGACAATGTGATGAAGCAGCAGCACAGAGCAGGAGAGGTACAGAATACTTTGACATGTGTATTACATTAGTCAATTTACCTGATCAACAGTGGGTTTTAGAATATTGCATGTTTTTGTTGAAAAGGGATTCTTTGAAAAGAATCCCATTTCCACACAGTTTTAAAAGTCTTCTGTGCGGGTGGAACATCTTGCTCAAATAGAACATAGAAATAAATTAAAATATGATAAGGCTAAGAGAACACTGTTAGAAAACAATGAACAAGAATCAGAGAACATGTCTGTTGATAGTGCAAGGTGTCTAAAGTATGTTCTTCAGGCCATTTGCAGTGCAGCCCCTGCCCACTTCAAGAATAGCAGATTTATTTCAACAAAAAAAGTGAAATTCTCCCTGATCATAAAATTATGTAGATAAATTAAAATACTGCTTAAATGAAAAATGTAGGTAACAAGTACTATTCATCTTTAATAACCAATTTTTTGCTTTCGTTTTAATTTCATAATATATAGCACCACAAACAATTTTTTTTTAACATTTTATCTTTAAAAAATCTAGTTTTTATTTCGATTCTTTCCTCATAGAAAGAATCAATTCTTTCTATAGCATTTAATTAGAATAGTATATTTAGTCTGATTTTACAAGAGAATTGTTTTGCTAAAGAAGAAAAACACCTCCCCGAAACCTTGTTTTTTTTCCCACCAGGGGGCTTTTTGTGGGCTCTAGTGTCCCTTATTTGATAGTAGGCTGACAGGAAGGGGGTAATGAGAGGGGGGAAGACATGCGGCAAATATCGTTGGGTCCGGGCGTCGAACCCGCGACGGCCGCGTCAAGGACTGAAGGCCTCCAAATGTGGGTCGCGCTAACCCCTACGCCACCACAGCACGCCCCGTTAACACACTTTTACCGTATGACAGGACTTCAGGTTTTTGTTTTTAATTGTGTCTTGCCGTAAAATTAAATGCACATTGAGACATGAATAAAACTGTTTCTATTTAGCCAGCTTAACTATCTATGTAGCTGTCTAGTTTAGCCCTCTTTCAATCTAACTAGATAGTCTCAGTGTTTGCAGTTCTCTGGAGCACAACGCAAAGCTTGACATCATTCACAAAGAGACAGATGAACATTTCCCTGTTGATCCGGGAAATGATGGACAGGGAGAGCCTGACTAAAACTACCTGCATGTCAGACAACATCTGGGTCTTATTACGTGTCACGTGCCACTTTGTTGTGTAACACGTGGGCGGGGTTTATATAACTCCTTTTGGTAAAATTCTACCACATTTCAAGTCAGTTTGAGTGGTAGATCTGAGTTCAATCTAACAAAATGGCTGTCATAGTTTTGCTAAGTGGAGCTCTCCAGGTTTTAATGGAAGACTATGTAATTCCTGCGATTGAGGAATTTATCCACCAAATCCCAGAGGAAGATTTGGATTTGGCATGGAGACACTTAGATGAGAGCATCAGAGAGAGGACAAAATATCTGTCCCGCTATCTAACGGAGGTCTTATCAGATTTTGTTTTCGGCAGTACAAATATGGAGACTTAAAAGCCATATTTGGAAACATGGTTTCTCAGGCCTTTGCCCAGGTTATGGGGATTGAAGAGAACATTCAGGCTGAGTGTGCAGAGATACTTAACATGTTTTTCCTAAAGCATGTGATATCTGTGGTTACATCTCTCTTGGATGAGGAAGACCCCATAGAGTTGCTCAGGGTGGGTTTAGGGTTCAGTTCTTTGGTGCAAACTGTTATCAGTATCATCTAGGAACTTATAACGATGAGGTGTGAAATTGAAGATCTGAGAAAGTCATACAAAAAAGAGAGAAAAGACACAACATGTCTTTTGTGATGTTGTTGATGTGTAGAGGCATCAGAGGGTCTAAGACATGTTTCTGTCTTAACTAACTGAAAGAGACAGAAGAACGGGTTGTCGACCAAAACTGGGCAAAAGTTGAGGGACATCAATTTGAAATGGCTTCCAAGTCTGAGCAAAAATGTTTTCAAAGACATGAATAAAAGCTTGCGCTGTTCTGCTGGATGGATGCTGGCTTTCATGGAACATCAGTTAGTCGACAATGTAATCGTGTCATGTCTTGAAAGTCAGCTGAAGAAGCACCAGTAAAAAAGAGGCAGCTATATTACAAGGCTTTTTTCTGATGCTGGCAAAACCTTGACATGCAATTTCAGTAAATGAGAGCCAATAGTGTCATGCCTCCCTGTGCCTCCATCGATCCCAGTCCCAAGAAGAGTCCATGTGCCGCATCCGATTCCGGCGACAAGGTCCTTAACCTTCAGCTAGTCCCAGAGCTTCCAGCTAGTGCAGTCCTGACGCTTAATATATAAATAACTTGACATATTATTCTTTCAGTTAAAAGTCCTTTCATCTGGTAAATGTACACATTTTTGTGAATATTTTCACCACTTTTAGACTTATGAGAAAATGAATTGTCTGCCACATGGGTGACAAAACTACTTCCAGAACTGGCCCGTATTTGGCATGGACAGATTTGGCCCACGTGTTGCATGCTTTGTGTGAACCGTGCCATCATTGCCAGACCTGGCTCGGGCGTGGTAGACATGCAGTTTGCCGTGCCAGAGGTTTGCCAGATGTGCCAGCAGAATGCCACATCCGGGCCAGGTTGGTCTGGTACATGGGTAGCTATGTAGCTTATCTATCTAGCTAGTGATCTAGCTTATCTATCTTTCTATCTATATCTATCTAAATTTGCTCTATTAATGTTTAGACAATAGTAAAACACATTTTTACTTATCCCACCATTCATAGCAAGAAACGCTAGCATCACAGCACTTTTAGCTACTAAACAAGGGTCCTCTGTTCCAGTCTGGTTCTCATTTTATTACCTTCTTCCTCTCTCTTTTTTGTTGTTTTCTCCCTCCTCGCCACATGCAGGAGCCCCACCTCCGCTCAGAGTGCGAGTGCTGCAGCTACAAGCTGGACCTGGTGAAGCCGGTCCGCTTCCTCAACCTGCAGTGTGCGAGCGGAGAAAGTGAGCAGGTCTTCCTACCAGTCATTACCAGCTGCGAGTGCACCAGCTGCCACGGTGAGGAACACTGGGCCGGGGGGATTTGCATATCTGTCTCTCATGTCGGTATGAAAATGAGGCATATGCTAAGACTGTACACAAAAGACAGATGAGTGCACAGTGCTGACTTCTAGCCAACAACATGCTTTTCAAACAAAGGGAAAGGTCAGAGATATTCTCTTATAGACCATTGTTCTTTATAAAGCCACATTAATTATGCCTTTTCCTCATCGTTTTGAAGAAAGAGAAATGAAAGCAGAGATTAAAAAAAGAAATAAAATTCTTGTCATGGGAAGTTACAAAGAAACTGTTGACAGAATAATTTCCTACATAATAATGTAACTGAAGTATTAAATAAAATTTGTTGTGCATACATTTGATGTATTTGTTAATAAAAACCCATTTAGACTAATAAAAAAAAATATCTAAGAAAAATGTAAAAAGAACTGTTTAGTCACAAAGTTGCTGTCAGATTGCCATGTGAAGAAACTAGGTAAAATATTATTTGAAATAAAAAAGCAACAATATTGATTTTTCTTTTTCAAACTTTTCAAAAACTTAATTACTACTCAATAATTATATAACTCCACTCATGTTTCAGTCCAATTATCCAGTCAGTGACTCTACATAAACATACAATCACTGACATTTTCATATATGTAGTAGATGCACATCCACTGAAGTCCCGGTTAAACAGGCGTTAACCTTTGATGCTCCTGAATAATGAAAGCAGAGCTCCGACCTCTGAAGGAGTTGCATGTTAATCCATTAATCAACCTGGTTAATTACGTTAGTTAATTGGAAAGCATCACTCACCATCTCCCACAGCTTCTCTGCTGCACACATTACGCCTAACAGCTTCCCTTTTAGGGACAATCCGTCTCTAATGCACACACACACACACACACGCAAAAATGAGAGCACATGTAGGGCTCTGGAAAAAATGAAGAGACCAATTAAAATTATCAGTTTCTCTGATTTTACTCTTTGTAGGTTTATGTTTGAGTAAATTAACATTATTCTTTTATTCTGAACTACTGACAACATGTCTCAGAAATTTCAAGCAGAAATTTTGTATTTATTTGCAGTAAAAGAGAAATTATCAAAATAACGAAAAAAGATGCAGTGTTTTCAGCTTTCAGACCTCAAATAATGCAAAGAAAACAAGTTCATATTCATTTAGAAACAACAAAATTAATGTTTTAACTCAGGAAGAGTACAGAAATCAATATTTGGTGGAAAAACCAGGAGGTTTTCTATGGGGTTCAGTGCAGTGGGCTCTTAACTTTTCCCGGAGCTGTATTTGCTCACAAACATGCAGACTTGTATCACTCTATCACTCTATTTGTGTGGACTTCCATTGACTTCCTTTAATTTCCCCAGCCTAACCTTGATCTTAAACTCAAACCTAACCACCTTTGAGTGTAAACCTAACCCAACATAAACTACTGCGTGTTTATGTTTTTCTGTCACCAAAAGGTTCGAGCATCACCAGTTTTAGGCCACATTTTGTCCTTACCAATGCAGCTTTATTATTTTATTAATTTCTTTATCAATGAGGGTACTACTGCAGTTTTGTTATTTTCTGGAAACATAATGACATTTTAAACACTTTATGTCTCATTTCCAATAGAAGCACATGTGTGTATTCCTACTCATATTAGGACTTTGTATTGACTTCTGTTCATTTTGGGCCTGTATTCATGCCTGCCCCCAAAAGCCCCAGTAGTCACACCCAGTACCTGTATATTCTTAATCCTAACCTTAACCTCAATGTGTCCTTCAAGTCCTTCAGGTCTACAAAACAGAAACTGTAGGAATACTGTAGGATGGAAATGTAGGATGGAAATGTTTTTTTGTTTTGTGTGAAGCAGCAAAGCCAGCCTGCATCACTTCCCTGTTTCCTCTCTTCTAAGGAGGCGACGTATCCAGACGCTGAGCAGAGTTTGTGGCTCGAGTGTGTGGATGAGTGTGTGTCAGGTAGAGTGGGAACAGTCTGAACCCTACGCTGAGCGAAGCCGCATTCTGACAGCCAGCTCTGTGATAAATGGATGTTTCCAGGATGAGCAGATGGATGGACAGATGAGTGAAAGCGGCTCTTGAAGGACACACTGCGCCGCGTAGTTTCAATCGTAGTTTCAAGTTCTTGCTCTGCAGCTTCTTCTGCCTGTACAGTCTTTTTCTACTGTGTGTTTATAGTTTGACCCAAGTGTGACCTGTTTACCATGTTGTTTCATGAGTACCTTATGTCTGCTGTCAGTCTTCTTGTTTCCAACTGTTGAGCTTATCAATAAAAAATGTTCATCCTGGAAGTTATTCTCCCTGTTGTCCGTTTTTCATTGATTGTCATGACTAGTCACTGACATGAGGAAATCTGAAATATTGAGTGACAGCATTTTCTCATTTACTAGTAGGTAGTGTGTCATGGAGCTGTGACGGATTGTAGAGGTGAAGAACAAAGACAGACAGGAAGCAGGCAGAATTTAAAGACAAAAGTGACAATTTCAAGAAAAAACCCCCAATAAGAACAAAACAAAAGCAAAGTAGAACAAAAGGAAACCATCATGATGGTTGTAACAGGGAGGAGAGCAGAGCAGGAAGTAACAGGAGGATCTGACCAATGAGAAGCCAGATATGTTCATAACAAAACAGCCTTTTTTTCTTACCGTCTTGCATTAAGTGAGTCTAAACTTTTCCTGATTTTCATAAATTTGAATTGTCATTACTCCATTCATCCTAACTGAACTGGTTTAACCGAGTTTACAGGCTGCCTTGCTCACACAGAGACCTTTAAGCGCTAGCTACACATTTTCCATTGAACTGAAATCAGTTCAATGGAAACTGATCTGAAACTTTGCCTGGCATGTTGTTGAGAAGTGAAAAGAAAACAAACTTTTTGTTGATTTTTAAATGTATTTATTTTTTCTTTGGCCCATGGATACTTTTGACATTATTTTTGGTCCACATGACAAAGTTTGGGCATCACAGTCCTGTTGTTGTTGTTGTAGCATCATTGCAAGATGCTTTTTAGTTTATTATTTCATATCCACCACCAAACTTAATTCTTTATTTTATTCCTGACTTTAACTCCAACTTCATCGCAAGCAGTGGAAGCTCAACCAACTTTCTGATTAATTCAGATAATTATGGAGCGTGTGTAGAAAATGTCATCCTTAATTCATTGAATGATGAGTATGAAAAAAAGTCAGATGACAGTGTCTTCATGACAAATATAAAAGGGAAAAAAAAGTCAATTTCACACTGTTGATCCCAGTATACACAAACAGTGACGACATACTGTGTGCTTCAAAGCTGACACCACCTGATATTTGACAAAATGGCCGTTGTGTCCCTGGTTTGAACCTAGATTTGTTTTAGAAGCCCTAGATAAGAGAGACTTTAGCAATACATAAAAACAAAATCCATCATTTCTCTTTCTGCATCATAGTTTTTCTTTGTACCCTCCTTAAAAGGCCAAGAACAAAATCCATCAGTTGCCTGTCTGAGTCCCACTAGGTTCAACATAATCTGCTGTTTTTCTTCTCCACTTATGAAAGTTGGCAGCTTTAAGAGTTTTTATGTGGCTAGTGAAATGTAGCAAGAGCACATCAAGGGTCTGTGGTGACCGTTACTCATGTGTGCAGACAGTGTGAACAAAAAAAACAAACGAGTATCACAACCTTGGATACATCCATTCTTTGAAAAATAAACCATATTTTTCTCTCTCCTCCTCCATCCTTCCCTCCCTGTTTTTCTCTTCTCCTGACTAAATAAGGGAGTTGGAAGGAGGGGAAGCTGTCCAGTCGGCTCCCGCTCGCTGTAACAGGATCACCAACTGATGCATTTTTAATACTCACCAAAATGTCACACTTTGATGGATGGACTTTCTGCAGTGGCAGCAGCTCGTCACGCCCCGCCAGTCCTTCCGAGTCCGATCACAGGAGTGAAAACAGGATGGACAAAAGAAATAGACTAAAACACGGTTTGTGTGAGAGTTAACATCTCGGTGAGATACACGGCGCACTGAAGGGAACGCAGAACCGTTCCATTCCGTCAATGCGCCTCATCCAAACGCACGGCAATAATTTCCCACTTTACATGAACGCATCATCTCCAGCATGACGGAAGGGGGGAACCCCGGCGGTGTGACGTAGCTCAGCAGGCTGAGTGGTGAATCCCCGTCCAGCCCCCGATGAAAGCAGGTTAAAGCCGCGCCACGGCCAGCAATAAAACCACAAAAAAAAAACAAAAAAAAACAAAAAAAAAAAACAATCTGGCGCAACGGAGAAGGAGACGTTTCGTTTTTGGGCAGGTGCTTTTATTTTTCTTCCTTCATTTTCGTGAACGATAAAAACCTATTTCCCATGCATGGCACAGAGCGGAGCAGGGCAGTACAATAGAGGGGGGAAGCCTGGGAGGTGGCTTGTGCGTAAACTGCATTATTATTATTTTTTCGGTTTTAAGAAAGAAAGCAGGTGACGCTGCGGAACACCTGGTAACGTCAGGCGTCCGTCTCCAACCTGCTGCTGCAGGTGGAGGAGGAGGAATCCGTCCTATCTGATCTGCCTGGCAGCTGCGCCACCCCGGTCCCACCTGACGTTGTTTCAGATCTGGCCTCTTTCATATCACGAGAATCATCCCAAAGCTGCTTAATGACACGCGAAGGCGGTTATTTTTAAACCATTCAAATGAATTTCTCATGTTTTGTTTTGGGGCCTGAGATGTTATCAGGACAGGTGAGCGCGCGCGTGGCTTCCGGTCCGTCCCCAAAGGTGTGGTGGGCTCAGCTCGGATGCGCAAAGGGTTAAAAAAAAAAGAGGCGCAGCTAGTCGCCAGGGGAGCTGAAGTCATCCGGCAGCGCGCACAGCGAGGAGGAGGAGGAGAGATCCACAGAACACCTTCTAAAACACACACACACGCACGCGCGCACACACGCACACACACATGCAGGACGATTCAAGCTGTCGACCTGCGCGCAGCTGTTTTCCTTTAATGATCACTCCGCTCTTCTTCCCCCCTCTGCAGCCAAACACCAGGAGCTTCAGAGGCAAAACAAAGAGAAGAAAGAGGAGGTGGAGTGAGTGAGAGAGAGATAAATAGAAACGCGCAACCCAGCGCCTCCAACTATGGCTCCAACGGTGATCATCAGAGAACTCGCCCAGTCCGCCTCCAAGCAGCGGGCTGATGCGCAGGATGAGCGCCGCGCTGCGCTCCTCCGGGTGTGAGAGAAGCATCGGCGGACCAGAGACGGACAGCCGCCCCGCTCCCAGCCTGGAGGCTGGAAGCCGCTCGATCCTCTGCGCGTCACAGCGCGCCTCTTTTCCAGAACTCTCTGATATTTTTTGTTATTATATATATTTGTTTTACTTCCAAAACCTTCAGGAGTCAGAGCCCACCTGAACACCCGGAAAACTTTGCCCACCCTTCTCCTCCCGTCGTGATCGGCTGCCAGTGTGGAGGGCAGCGCGGTGAGCATCGCGCGCTCAGCGGGGCTTGAAGAGCCAAACTCGGCGTGATCTTATCCAAAGAACCCGGGAAGTCTTTAAAAGTCCCGGCGGCCACCGCTGCGAAGATGCCGGTCCGGAGGGGCCATGTGGCCCCGCAGAACACCTTCCTGGATACCATCATCAGGAAATTTGACAGTCAAAGTAAGAGCAGAGTTTTCGTCTAATTTTCCCCTCACAGAGCTAATAATGGATTTGCTGGTTGTTTCAACCTGCTGTTGGCTGATAGCGGCTCTGATGAGGCTCCACTGGAGAGAATCACTGATCAATATATTAAGATTTACATTAAAGTAATAAATAAACAAAATAAAAATCACATTTCCTTTAGAGCTGATAACTATTTAAAATGATTGTAGCGCAAATACATTTAATTAATAATAAATAAAGTAAGTGAATTCATGGATAAGAAAGGAAACCTCCTGATTGTATAAAACGGTTTTCACAATAATTGAATTCCAAACAGATCTGATCAGTTGATGTGTTGATCAGGTTCAATTTGCTCTTCGGTGACTGATAGAGCCTCATGTTGAGCTCTTTCCCCACAGCCAACTTTACAATGGATTAAAACAGGTGTGTGGGTGTGTGTGTGTGTGTGTGTGTGTGTGTGTCTGAGCTTAAACAGAAATCCTCTGGGTGCGTGGCTGCTTCCCTTCAGCCCGCTGGACCCTTGTTGTCTTGTGTTTACCTGATCCCAGTAGATTACGTTCAGCTTCTCTGGATGAAAAGCTCATTTCCGGTAACTGATTTATTCCAGCTCACTTGGTAAAAGTTTATTGCTTTCAGTTTTCCGCCCTGACGCATTAAAGTCATCTGCACTGCCTGTGGGTTTCCCAACCTCAACATTCCCACTTTGCTCCACAGTTTTAGCTGCAGCTCATCTAAAGCATCAGTTGATTGTCTTTGTTGTGCTTAATCATTTTTTCCTTTGTGGCAACATATATGTTCTGTAGGAACATCCATCCGGATCTCATGATATGAAGTTGAAATTCTCTCTCTATTATTCCAACCAATAGAATCAATGACTTATTTTTACTGGAGGCAAAACATCCCCACATCATGATGCTACCTCTACCATGTTTGACATTAGAAACATGGCTTCTAGGTTTGACTGCTGCTCCTCCTGCCATTATGTCCAAACAGCTCAGTATTTATTGTACTGACTTTGACTAGTCCACATCAGCACATTTGACCTTAAAGTGTTGATTTTACTTTCTTTTCACGTTGATAATGTTTCCCAATTAGATAAAGGGACACTGGTGTTTCCAGCATTATTTTTTTTTTACCCTGATGGTCACTGTTTGGGTCAGGTGGTTGAAACCTTAAAAAAAAATAGGTTTTCCATTGGGACAGCAGCAGGCAAACGTTAAACTCTTGGAATGAGTTGCAGCTCCTCCACAGCTTCCAAGCTTCTGAGCCTCTGAGCTTCTGTTTTCCCCTTCAGATTAGCCAGCAGGAATTAGCAAACACCTGGTGGAACTGGCATCAGCTGAGCTCATTGTTGGAGCTACTTGTCAAAAGCTGTTTCAAAATGTTGCTAAAGGGCTAATAGAGGAGCTATGCTGTGATCACTTCCTGAAGGCGGAGTTTCAGAAAGAGCAGGAGTTTCTTAAAGAGACAGTGGCCCAATTTTAAGGCACTAAATTATGAAGTTACATTTCTTTTAAGTCATATTTGATGTATAGGGCATTTTTATAACAACTGAAAGCTTGATAGCATCATATTATCACAGAATGTGACTGGAAGATGCACATTTTAAAATGTTAATTTAAAAGATCTAAATTAATAGAAAACTCATGTAACAATAAATGCATGAAACTCTATTGCCGCGTATGCCTGAGAAAAACAAAGAATATGGTAATTTAATTATATTTACTGTATTTGAGCTGAGAAATTACTCATAAATATAGCACTTTGATATTTTGTTTAGTTTAATGTTTATGTAAAGAAAACGCTAAGGAAAAAAAAGCTGAATGAGTCCAAATATCCCAAGAAACCATTTTTCAGACGGTGTTCAGATGATGACGTTGAGTATTTAGTATCAGTTTTGACCTGAAGCTGCGACTGTGTGTCATACTGTCTTTACTGATAGTTAAAAAAGCAATCTGCTGAACACTAAAACATTACCGGGCACAGATTCAATTGTTTCTGCCTCATCAATTGCATGAAACACCTTTTGGTAACAGACGCTATTTTTTTTTTCACCTTTTCTTTTCTTTCACCTTGACAAAAAGATCTATAAGCTCCAGTTGGAGACAATCCGGGGCGGGGAAGCTGTTTTTCCGAGCTGCTTACTTTGCAGAAAGTCCCTGGAGGCGTGGAGTTAAAGGTCGTCTCCGTTTCGACTTGCACAGGTGTCACCCCTCTTCACGTTCCTGCGGCGTGGATGCAAATTATTCATGTTGTTTCCGTCTCTGGACGAGTGAGTGGACTGTGAGCGTGCCAGAGCGGGCCCCGAAGGCACGTTTCCTCCATTAGCTCATCTCATGAAGAAGATGAGGTCAATGAGGGCGGCAGCGTGAGGGAGGAGAAAATGAAGCGTGCGCATCAATAAAAGCACATCTAATACAAGTTTTCATGGCCAGGGACGACGATGTCAGGGTCCTCAGATGAAATGTGCGTGATTTGACTGGGACATCTCTAGAAGGAGCCTCCTTTGTGACTGTGGTTGTACTCTAGCAGCTCAGTGTTTAGATTTGGGAGCAATAAGGTGACGTCTCCCTGCGTTAGTCAAAGACTCGGCTGCCGAAGAGCTTTCAACAAGGCGTCACAAGTGACAAGGGTTCCTTCCGTTTCTTCAAAGCTGCTGCACGAGTGCAGTCAAGTTGAATAATTCACATTAATCCTGCTGTGTTAATATTTCCATCATTCTGAGCGTGGATAACTCTGTAAAGGTGAACATTTTCTGCTGCTCACCGGAACACTGCAGAGCCAGCAAGAAGGTTTCTCTGTAACAGGTTATTGCTTATTGAGAGCGCCACATTTAATACATCCTGTTTCCAGAAGGAATATTTTGGGGAACAATAGACAAAAGTAGTTGATGTGACTTGAGGCAAGTTATGACCCATCAGTCAGTATCCCAGCTCTAGCCTGGTCATTGCCTTCTTGCTCCATTCAACCCGATTTTAGCCTCCCTTCATTGCTTTGTTTGGGATTTTTCCCATTGGCTTGAATTCCTCCTGTAGATTTTCACCAGGCCAATCAGCGACCAGACGGAGAAGTTGTGAATGATGACACAGGTTTTCTGCGCTGCTTTAGAGTTGTTGTCTGCCTGTAGTTTTAACAATGGCAGTGGAGGAAATGAACAAAGACGTTCGGTCCGCGTTGGCCACGCCTCTAAATATTGAATCAACATTAACAGTCGCCTCGTTCTGAGTCCTCCACTCTCTTCGCGGTAGAGTTTGGTTGTTTACAGTGCAGGTGACTTCTGATGAGCTTCATAACGTTGAGTTGAACTAGCACATTCAATATGTCACAGACAAACATTAGCAATTGGGGGAAGTTTAAAACTTCAACGGGGTCCACGCCTCCAGGAAGCAATCAATCCTCAATAGTCGAGACCCTCTGTATGAAGAGAGGTGTAGAACAATTTTCTGGTTTTTACCAGGCTGGCCCAGGTCGTCACTGTTGCCTAAATGTCACCTCAGTGTCCGTCGTTCAGGGCTTGACCCACAGCAGGCAACATTGCTCTCTCCCCATTCAGTTTCTAAGTAACTTTTGTGGCTCGCCGTGCTCCACCCAACCAACCGGAGAAATTTGTACGTGTGAATTTTTGAGCTCATAGAAGTGCACATGCTGGTTTGCAATATGATGTGAGAAAGTTTTTGTCTCTGACATCTCTACACCGTCCCATGTGTTGGGTTCACCCCGAGTGGCGGAGATCTTCGCCTGTCGCTGTCACTCGTTGCCACTCATGTGTTGAGCCCATTTCACGGTGTGTGCCACTGGGGAGGAGCTTCCCTGTAGCTTTCAAATCTTTGTGAAGAAATTTGAATACACATATCTTTGTATTCAAATCCCTTCACAGTGTCAAGGTGGAGATCATGCAGTTCTGAGGTCATTGTTCTCAACCACAAAAAGATGGACTGTTCTATCAACAGGCAATGTCTGAGGAGGTTTAGTATCTAGTTGTTCATGAGTGATGGCAGAACAGAGTGAAACACCAACAGGCTTCATCTGCTGTAGTACAGTTGTTCGCTCTGTAACGGATAAAGAACTGAGCCATGAAGACTAGAAGAAGACATAAACCAACCTGGCTAGAAACGACTTAAATGAGATTAAAACTAGATTAAAATCTGCTGCCAAAATTATTAGTAAGCCATAGTTTACTGTTACTCAAAGGTCCAGTGGAGTTTTTCATTGTTTCCAAATGAGACAAAAAAAAGTAACTTAAATGTCAAGCTTTTAATTGGAGCATGCTTAGAGTGTTTCAACAGGAGGCTGTGCTGCTGAACGTGTGTCGCTTCAATTCCTGTCAGGAAAAGATGAACGATGGACCTTAAAGGTCCTTTTTCTCAGTGATCACTCACTACCCAGGCAGATGGCTCATCGAGGAGCAATGAGCTGCACAGAAATAAACAAAAAGCACAACTATCCCCTGGTCTGAATCATATCTATTTCTAACTAAAAGGAAAGAAAAAGTCAGGAAGTAGAGCTTCCAGACTGAAGTTTATTTATTGATTCCCATATCAGTGTTGTGGATCTAGTCATGGTTCAGGTAACAAGACTTTCCAACAAATGTATTTTTAATGCATTACACTGCAGCCTCTTCATGTTGGACTATGTGTTGATGTGGTGAAGTCTGTCGGCGCGCAGAGAGACGCTCACTGCTTTAATCCTAAACCCCTACAGACGTCTCTGTGTAGATCGTAAGGTTGATTGGTAAAATTGATTTGCAACCAGTTAAATTGATCTTGGGGGTGTTGTTATTGTGTCTTTTTGTTGGCTCTGTGATGAGTTGGTCAACCTGCCACCATGGATTCCACTTCCAATGAGACCTTCAGTGTGAAAGGGGAGCACAGGAAATGAGGAAGTTCCTCCTTAGAGGAAAAATGATCATGACAATAATAAAAACCTACAGCACATCACCAACTTAAAAGTTAATGTGTCAGATAGTTCAGAAAAACATCTGTGGTCCAAACGGTCATGTCGCATTTATCCAACTTTTACAGCATTAATGTGAGACGTGTCATAATTCTGACGCGGTAAATCCGGATGAATGGAGAAATTTTGAAATTCTGAAAGAGGTATGTGTTGGTGAAGCGCATTACAATACAATAATACCACTGTTGGTTTTGACTTTACATCAAAACAGACTTCTTTACATAAGTTGCAGTCAACAGTTGTGTACAAATGTGCGCAAAACGTTGTTAATATTCCAATAATGTTGAAAAGCACAATTTCACAGTTGAGGTGTTTCACCCATTAAATAAGAAACGCAATTAAAATCACACATAATTAAGTTTGTTCGTGTGATAAGTTATTAAAATCATGCAGTGCCATCATCCTCCCACTACTTCCTGTCATCTTCTTCTTTGTGGTTTTCGCCAGTGGCAACATCCAGCTGCCACAGATTCATGTGAGGCGAAAAAACTGTTTTTATTGCGCTTTTGTGAAATAAACCCATTTTGATAGCCCAAAAAACCCCTCATCCTATTGCCCATACTTTCTATGGAAAAAAATTCCATAGAATAGGCCTCTTCCCATTAAGCAAATTTATTTTTAAAATGCCAAATTGCGCAATTGTATGGTCAATGGAAATGCAGTTAATGCTTCACAAAAGTCATTGCTATTAGCCATGCTTTCTTTTTATTAGCTTCCTTCGTCTTGGAATTATCTTGTGACGATACAATCGATTCCCATCACTCAACAACGTGCTCATGAGCGGGTTGCTTAGGGGTCATAGTTCACCCAGAACTCCTAATGAGGTCGCAGAGAGAAAACCCCCCGTGAATATTTCAGCCAAAATATTGGAACCAATCATCAAGATCTTAAGTGTGAACATAGGTCTAGTAGTTTCTGAATATACTAATTCATTTCCTTTCACATTATGTCTTAAACCTCACATACGTCTAGTTGGGTCTTCCAACAGTAAAATTATCCAAAAGTGTTTTTGTTGCAGTTTTGTGAACCAATTTTGATACGCCCCCAAAAAAACCTCATCTCATCCTAGTGCAAAAACTTTCTATGGAAATTTGAGCTTTTTAAAAATTGGCCTGTTTCCATTCAGCAAATGTATTTTAGAAATGTTGAATTGCGTAACAAAATGACTCGGCAATTAATTCAGCCTAGCAGGTTAAATATATACTTGTGAATCCTATTTAAATGTATGGACTAGGCTCTAAAGTGTGGTCCCTGGTAGTAATCTAACCAACCAACTACGTAGACTAGATGAGGCATAGTGTTTTTTCCTTTGGGGTGGATGAGGTACTCCTGCTGGAATACACAGATGAGAGTTGTTTATATGTTTTTTTTTTTAGAGTATGTGTTTAAGTGGTGACAGGTTGGTCTGTGAATCTCTCTCATACTTCTCCTGCTTGTCGTTGGGTGATGACCACAGTGCCGGTCCTCAGGCCCAACACGGCTCAAAAACTCCTGATCAGATTTCATTGACTAACCTCCTGCTCCACTGTGACCAGAGGCCAGGCTCTGTGTTGCTCTCCGGTGCTGCTACATTCTGGGGCGTCGCTCGCTGAGGATGTACCATTTGTTTAAATGCGTGTTCATTTTAAAGCAGGCCTGACACAGAATGCATAATGCATGTGGGTTGTACGTGTTTACTTCTGGTAGTTTTCGGTTTGCTCCGGATTCTGGATGGAAACGACAATGGATGTAATTAGATATCACAGTTTGAAAGCCAAAACTGGCTGGAGAAGGACAGGAACAGCCTTCCATGTTTCCAGCTCAGCATTGTATATGTTCTATAGACTGACCTGAGAGCGTCTCTGTTTACTGTCCACCAATCCTCTGTGCAGGTATCCCTCTCTGTTCGCTGCACTGCAATCCTGAAGTCTGAAACCTATGCCACTCTATACTGTGCTGGATTTAGCAACTCACTTGACCTCTGGGGGGGAGATGCAAGGATCTTTCGGGTTGTGTCTCGTTGCCTTGTTTGCTGCTCCTCAGAAAAAGCCTTTGCCCAAATACAAGCCTCGAAGTCGCCATTCTCGAGGGATGATGCTACCATTCTGCAGCTGAAGTGCAAATACTTTATCGCCATAGCAACTGCCCCGCTGCTTCTCCACCGACGCACCCGCCCACCCTCCTGCGCACACACACACACACGCATACATGCAGAGGAAACAGCAGGAATAGGTAGAGGTGTAATGTTTCTTCGGAAGCTCCAGGTGATTTGACTTTCTTTAAAGATCCATCTCGGTATTGAATATTCTCCCTGCAAACCCGTGTCCCTGGGCTGCAGCTGAGCGACCTTTTTCACAGCGCAAATATTGGCCTGTCACTGCTGGGGAGGCAAAGGTGAAGCAAATTTAGTTAACAATGGCTCAGCTCCATTAGAAACACCCATTAGCCACAACAGTGAGCAAGACTGGGCAATCTTTTAAAGTCTGGTTCAACCGCTGCAGCGACAGACAAAGTGAAAAAGAAAGAACCACGTACATGCAGTCTGATTTGAGAAAGTAATCACGGTGGCTAGAATGACGTACATCTTGTTGATGTCGTTTAAAATAGTTAAAAAGTTAATCCAGCTCATCTAAAATCAGGTTTTAGTTCCTTCTTGAAAGGACGTATTCATAATTCTCCAGTTTGGCAGTTAATATGCTGTGAAATTATGAATACATGAATATGGATGGGGATGATGGTAGGAGTTGCCGGTTTGATTCCCTCTGTCGGTGTCCTTCACCCGATCTGACACGACCATCTCAGGAAGTCTGTTAGGTTATTTTCTCAAAATCGTTTGCAAAACTGATGCAGAAGTATAACTTTAATAGACGCTCAACTTTCCTCATTTTATTTTTAAATAATTTTTGTGTCAGAGTTCTTTTGAAATTACTACTAAATTCTCCTGATATTGTGGCTTAATGTTGTATGATTTTATTCTCATATTATTATGACAATTTCTTGTAATATTATGACTGTTCTCAAAATTATTATTAATTATTGATTTATCTATTTATTTATTTTTGGTCGGGTCCAAATACTCCATTATACCAATTCACTGTGGCATGTTTTTCGGTACGCAGCACCCTGTTGTACTTATTGTTTGTTTCAAAAGGGACAATAGACATAACATCATCACATAATATGACACTTATCCATAAAGGCTAGCACCTCAAAGTACAATCAATAGAAATACAATATATCACAGTCCAATACAGACAATCTTTTTCCAAAAAAGGAGAATAATCGTAAGAATGAACAAAAAGCATTTATTTATTTTTTATTTGAAACATACATGTCAAGTTACAAATTTACAAAGAATAAAAAGTCATCTCTCCTACACCCACTACTGTCTGGCTTACACTGATGGTAGAGAGCAGATGAATAGAAAACCTGCACTGATTGTTAGAAAGCTTCATTTTGCTGACATCATTCCAGTAGAGGACGTATGCTGATGGGTTGGTCTAGAATCCAAGGTACTAAGTACTAAGTATGTCCGTTTTGTCTTTCCAGAGACGTTTGAATTGTGAATGAGATCCTGGAGACCATTGGCTGGTTACTGAGCACAACAACAAGCAAATCCCATTGGTTTCCCATCTTGCAGCTTGAACAAGATCTGAATTCTAATGTTTCAGGGGGAAAAAAAACTAACAGCAACAGAGAACACCATGATAAGCCTATTGGTGTACCAACTCAATCAATTTATCCTAATTTTGTCATTTCCTCTGCTGCTCATGAGTGTCAGACAGGCAATCCTCCACTTGTCAGAGGCTGGTTCATAAATTAATAGAAAAAGAGCCCTGATGTTCTCAGTGGTGAGATAAAAATCCCCTCTTTGCTTCTGGAACTGCTGCCCAGTGCCTGCAAATGCTCCACACATCCACAACAACATACGGTTTGCATGCATGGATGAGGTTCTGATGAGGCATTAGAGGGTACTAACTCTGACGCAGACCAAATTACCCCAACATAACCATCCCACAAGTCAAATGATCGAGCGAAACCTTTGGCAGAAAGACGTCAGAAGTCACATCGCACTACTGTGGAGTGAATGTGGCGGGTAAGAGGGTCCTGTCCGGTGGTTAGTTTTATTTCTCCGCTCCATCTGTTTCATCCGGAGGGTGTAAACACAGTAATACAGCCACTCTGCTGCTGGAGTCAGGAGTGAGTCAGTTCCTCAAGATTGCACTTTGCTGGTGTGAAATCGGTTCCTCTCACCGCCTTGTCTTCTTCCCTCCTCTCCTGTTCATACACTCACGCCCACGCGTGCCATGGAAGGGCCACGCTGGAGAACACGCACACCGTACCCGAGCACACTGGTGTACTTGTAAACTCGTGGAGCCTGTAAACACTCTCTCGCTGCTCTTTGTCTCATCTGACAACCTGCTTTCTGTCCGCCTCTCATCTGTCACTTCTCCGTGCTCCCAGAGCCCAGCAGATGCCCACCGAGCCGCCATGCCAGGCTGCCTCCATTGGCATGAACGAAGGCAGGGTAACGCCTGAGTTAGCGGTTCTGTAACCAAGAAAGACAAGAATATTTCCTTACTCTACAACGACAACAACAAAAAAAAGTCAACCAGCATATTTTTCTCTTTCTGTCTTCAGCCCATTAAATTGGAGTTCAAATGTGCATAGACACGTCAGGATTCATTGCACTGAAACAAGTTTTAAATTGAATTCATTTTTCTTTGCCAGCCTAACATTGGACAGCTTTCTTGAGCCTTCTGCCTGGCAGCCATTGTCGGCTCGAAGGTTTTTCTATCTTTATAACTTCTATGCTCCAAAAAGACAATCTGTAGACCATACGGTGGCAGAAAAAAACTTTGATCTCCAAAGAAGTTTTTAAAGAACTTTCTGCTGTAATTTGAAGGGGAAGAAAAAAAGAAAAAGAAAATGAGCTGTTGGGGAACCCTAGAGACTCATTTAGGGTTAAGGTTTAGACCCTCAGTAAGCTTGTTAGAGCCATTTCTTGTTATCAGAGATCTGGCAGATTGTTGGAAAGAGACCGAGTGACTCTTCCATCCTGGTCCCCATAATTGGCAATCGTAAGCCCTGCTGAGCGACTGCTTCGGAACCAGGTGCTTTGCTGATATACTTAATACTTAAAAAGCAATTATATCTATTTCTTATTTGTATAATTATGTAATTTACAAGTCATTCATTTATTAAGCTAGAACAGAAAGCAGTTATCAATGGGTTGCAAGTCTGACCAAGAGAGTCCGACTTATGTTTTAGGAATTATTATCCAAAACACATTTTCCTTTGCAATAGCACCCCTTAGGAATTGAGGGGTAGGATTTATTTTTTTTTTATTTTTTAATTGTTGACAAAGTAGTGTTGAAGTTTCTCTACTGAACTGCAATATCAGATTTTTTTCCAGCAATTTCTGTTTTTTTGCCAACACACTTTAGCGGAGAATGATAATAATGATAAAAGTTTAATGTCTGAACAATTACAATAGTGTTCCCTGCTCTACTGGATCAGACAAACAGATCTTGCACTGCCTCTTCTGTCCACTCCATAGGCTTGGAAACCTAATTAGCAAGGCTAGAAGGTTTTTTTTTTTGATTCAAAGATCACTAAACATCTGAGAAAAGCCAAGGATAAAATTGGGGTAACTGAAAACATAAAATTCTAGGTACAAACTAAACTGTTTAGGAATTTTGATTAGAGACATCACGAGATGTTGTGATATTAGTACAACACAGTGTTTCTCGTCTCTAACCATTTCCAGATCATCTGTAACACAGAACAGAGAGCTTTGCTCTGTCCACCAGTAGAGTTCGGGATTTCAAACCCAGCTGCATGACCTGACGTCACACATGGGCTCCGCAATTCAACATACAGGTTCATATGGCGATTACTGAGGGACTATGATCTAAAATGAAACATAAATCAAGTCCCTGAGAATCTTCCATCTGCTGTCAGCCATGCTTCATCATGTTAGTACAGTGTAAGCTGTTTTTATGAACCTCTGTTATGAAGGTGAGTGAGTACATGTACGATAAAGTAAGAAAGTGGTTCTTGAGTTGCCGTCTGGTTTTGACAGAAACGATCAGTGCAGATGTCTAGTTGGTGCTAGCCAACAACACTTCTCAGACTCTGAAGAAGTTTCCAGAACATTTACACCATTTACTGCATGTTGCAGCAGTTTGGGAGGAAAGAGTGACAGACAAGACATGATTGATTTGGGAACACTGTGAGAGCATTGCCACTGGCTGGTGGTTACTTGCTAATGAAGGTGTCTGCTTCCATGCTCTCTGTCAGAGTTTATCTAAAGGGCTATTTCAAAGTTTTGTTTTTTTTATGATTCCTGTCTGTATTTGACTTTCCTTTTGGAATATTTTATACTGATTTGGCATTAGTCATAAATAGCAACAGAACTCCAACATAAATACTTGTCTAACCTGAGCAGCAGCATTCTACACCCATCACAGCTTCTTCAAACCACAGCTTATTAGTGATCCATCAGTGGTGGTGTTTGGTTTTTTCATTTGTGTTTGTTTTCTGATCGTTTCTTAGCCCCTTCGGGGTTTTCCTCATCAGTTCATGTCTCTATGTTGTACTATGGTTAGGTCACATCTACTCTCACCATATAAGCTCCCTGGTTTTTACTGTTCTCATGGTAATACTCTGCTCATCCCACAGTTTCTCCTGTATGTTTCCATGTTATTATTGAACATGGAAACATACATGTTCAATAATAACATGTATTATTGAACATTCTCTGTTCAATAGACATTCTCTGCCATTCTCTGACAGTCAGTCATATCACTGACTGGAAGACAGTCAGTGATATGACTGAACAAGAAGCCTTTAACAGAAAGAGGCCTCATCAGATTCTTATAAGACATTACTAAGAGCTTCTGATTCAGGGAAAATCATGATTGCTGTAGTAACCTTTCATTTACTGTAAGATAAAACTGAACCATGTACACAAGTAAATGTTATATATATATACTTTTTTTTTATAAACAATAATTCATTAGTTGTTCACAACTACTGGAATTTCCTATAGGATTTTTAGAAATTGTTTCTGCTTATATTCGTTTTGCAAGTTACTCCTGACATTTTTAACCAAGCTGCATCTAAAACGTTTATATGAGAGAGTTAACCGATCTTCAGATTCAGATTCTTCTTCTTGCCCTTGCTGGACCTAACCCTTGTCCTTTTTATACCTTCCTCTGTTCATCCCATTCTCTGCCTCCACTTTGACTGCTTTTTTTTTCAAACTTCTTTTCATTCGAATGACAGAAATTCAGACGTCCCACATTCACTTTACAGCAAATAGAAAAGCAGAAAAGCCTTAATAAAAATCTTCTGGTCTCCAAAGGAGAGGAGACTAAGCGCCTTAACACTGTCACACTTCCGAACCCTGAAGCTGCAGCTGCTGAAATCTTTCAAAGATGGATCATTGTTGTCATTATTTTAGTACATCAAGCCTAAACCTACAGTGCCTTGCAAAAATATCCATATGCTTTGAACTGTCTTTACATTTAGTGACACTACAACTACGCTCTCTTTACGTACAACTTTTTACTGGAATCTTATGTGATACGTTGACACGTAGTGAAGACTGGTCTTAAAGTGGAAAGAATTTTTTTTTTAATGATGAAAACTCTGATCTCTGTAAGTAAACACCAGGGCAGCCATTTGCCTTCAGAGGTCCAAGTCCACCCATGTGTCATTTTCTTTCTGGCATATGGAGTTTTTATGGAGGACCAAAGTGCAGAGACGTGTTCATGGCTGAAGCTTTTACCGAAAAAACCTCAACATTCCATGGATACCGTGCAGAGAAGCTGGATGTCATTGATGGTGTCCTAATTGCGTGATTGACTTCAGTAAATGAAGGTTGCCCCTGGCGTTAAATTAGACACGTTGCTCATCGAAATGTGAACTTGTGCTGGTGTGACCTTTGCCCTTCTGGATTATGCATGTGTGAATGTGGATCTTATACTGCATGTGGACATTCTCTATGACGGCAATCAAGCAGAATCATTCCTCTATTGACACTTCAAAGAAAGCTGCAGAACAAATATGCTAGTGTTGTTATTAGATCTGTCTTTCAACTGATGTGGTGCACTTTGATTTATGATTAAGCTCATCAGCCTGCACGCTCGTTCTACTGAGTAAAGCCGAGAGCATGCTAGTCCCATGTTATGAGAAATATGTCTAAAAAAAGCTGCCGATGACCCGACAGCACTTTCTACAAATGGGCCTTTGTGAAATTTGTCTTCTTAAACTCAAGAGCGGAATTTTTGTGGCTGTGCAGTAACAAGAGGGAGGGAAGGAGCTCCCAGTTTGTTTGCTGCTAAGGTCACGTGTTGATGCCCACTCAGTGAGAGTTCTATCTCCCGTCACATCATCCGTTTTTAATTGGCTGTTCCTGTGGAAGAAGAAAAATACGCGCTGCGATGATGAAAGCATCAAACACTTCCTCTGTGCTCTGTTGATTCCATGTTAAGATTAACCGAAGAGGGAAGACTGAAGGCATCAGCAGCACGGTGTCGGGTAACACTGAGGGACTGGAAGGCTGCTGGGTTGTATAGAAAAGAGAAGATCAGATTCTTTCTCGGATCAGAAGACAAGAAGATGCAAAGATTTTAATTCCCAACAAAATCACAGAAGATCTTTGAGAATATCCTGCTAATGGGTTGTTTGCGTCTGCATTATGTCTCTTCTAGTTTCTAGGGTGTATAGTATTTAAAATGAGGCTCACCCCTTTAAAGAACTATTCTATTTTGATAAACCTAAATGTTTCAGATCCATCAATTCATCCATTGTCTGTATCCCCTTCTACTTAAAAGGTCTAGCTCCATGTGTTAGATCATGAAACTATTTTTAAGATAAAAGATAATCTAGATACATAGGTTATTATAGTCAAAGTTTTCATCTCCAGACTTTGACTTGTCCACTCCAAAACCTTCCCTATATCTGAGCCACTCAGAGGTTGACTCGCTGTTGTTCCTTGGATCTTCATCCCTGTGCATAACCCAGGTGTGTTTGTGCTGAAGTCCACCAGCTGATGGCCAAACATTTTCCTCTACCATTTTCTTCTAGAGGGCAGAATTTATGTTTCCATCAATTACAACAAGTCGTCCAGCTGCTGAAGCAGCAATGCAGCCGTTAATATCACACTACTTCCTCATGGTGTCTTCACACCTGATAGTCCGGTAGACTGTCCAAAACTACATTTGTTCCATTTTCAGCTGCTGCGGTTTGCCTTCACACTGCACTGCGTCAAACAAACCAAACCCTTTGAAAAACCTGCTTACCCCCTCGCCTGTGGGGGCACTGCACCAAGAACTACTGAAGAAAATGTCATGAAAACCTCTGAAGAAGGCACTGAGTGCAGCTTCCTTTGTCACAAAATGTGAACAGACATGGAGTGGCGTCAGATTTGAGCAGTTGAAGGATTTCTGGTCTCTGGTAAAAGCGCTAACGCTCGATTTGCGCTTTTCTTTTTGTTGTATTTATTAGAATCCCTGCAGCCGGGCTGCTTCCTGCTTCTGGAGCGGTCTGTGATTCGCATGGCGTTCACATATACATTTGAACCGCACCAGAGTTCACTTCAACTGAACCAGGGTTTGTAGTCTATGTGCATTCACTCCACCCTAAATGAACCAAATTTTCTAGATAAATGAACTAAAGTTCAATTAAAGTGGACTAATCAAGACAGGTGTGAATGCAACTCTGACGTTTGATTGTGGTATGATTTTTATTTTTTTATTTTATGAAATACTGTAAACTTCACAACACAATTTTTCCAAAATTTGACATCTGCCCTTTATGTTTTTTATCGTTTTCATCTGATCTTTTTGCTACATAGTTATTGTCCAAGAGTCTCAAGCTCTGCATAGATCCATTCATACCCTCCTGCTGCATGCGCCGGCCTGGTGGCAACAAAATGAAGCAGCTGAAGGAGGAAATAGTCTTTTTTGTTGGAGACCCTTGAAAATCCAGCCTTTTTTATGTCAGACTTTATGATAACACTGGACAGTAATAAATGTGAGAATATCTGTCCCACTTTTACAGTCATCTGTTGTTCAATTAGATTGATGGAGATAATTTGAGATGGACTTTTTCACGTCTTCACTTGAACTGATCAGGATCGTACTGAGAGGACGTTATCTGATTATTTGATGTGAAACCTCCCAAAGTATTTATCAGCCATTGAGGGACAATGAGGGAACAGATCTAAAGGACAGTGAGTTGAAGGATGATTAAGATGTAAGACGTTTTAGTTATGAAGAAAGAATTTCCTGTGCAGGTAAAATGACTCATATCACTGAGGTCTAAAGTTTTTATGCTTCCTGAACAGTGAAGTCGGTGGAATCTCAGAAGTTTCTGGCATCTCTCCGTATTATCCTGTCAGTCTGCGCTCAGCCTTTGCCTGTGCCTCTATTTGTCACTGTTTTATCTCCAGACAGCTGCCGTTTTCCTCTCATCCCATCATCCATCAAAAGGCCTCCACTCAAACTTCATCACCTCCCTCGTTTACTCTCTCTTTGTTTTCTCTCTCTCCTGTATTCTGTGGCTCCCGTCACCTGGCTCCACAGTGAGGGCCCAGGAAAGGTGTGGCTAACGGACTGAAGGCCCCACGAGTCCCCGAGCATCCTGAGGATTAGACCTCATTTACATAAATCTGCATAACCTCGTTAAGGCAGAGGAAGACACTGTGCACACTGTAGCCTGGGACACTTCAGAGCGAAACGGCCCATTAAGGATTGCAGTGATTATGGGATTATCACTCTTAACGACTGTTGTGGACTGAACTGGTTTGTGTTCTCAGAACGGCACCCCGTTGCCTCACTGAGTCCCAAGCCTTGAGGAGGAAGACGTGATTGGAGCCAGCTGACCTTCAGATTGGTTTTGCGACGGATTTGTTCTCGGTTATTATCTTTTTCTGCAAGGACTCCTTCAACAAAGACGCGGCAGAGATGATGGGTATTTAAGCATGTAATTAATAAGTGGAGAATAAATTAAGTTCTTTATGTGTACACATTAGGACCAGTTTGGGAGGTTTTGGGTCTCTCACCACTGATAGGACCAAGAACAAAGAAGAATGGATAGTTGGCCTGGGCGACAAACTGAAAATGAACAGGCACTGAAATTTATGATGATGATCGACATCATTTTGCCTGTCGGTATTTGCAGTGTCCAAAAAAAAGTAGGGGGAAAAAAAAAAGTATTTTTTGGCTGTTTAGGTAGAGTAGAGCAGAGGTTCCCAGACTTTTCTATGCAATGGTCCCACAAAGAGCTTTGACCTTTGGACCTCGGCCTCTTTTGAAAAGCCACAGGACCTTCTTGCTGCAAGGCAACAGTGCTACCAACTGCACAGCCTAACTTTTATTTATATGTTTAAAAATGTTTAGTTTTGGATAAATGTGATGTTATTTATCATGTTGAAGCATCTCATCTTGGTGAACTTTTTTCAAAACTGCCTTTTTATTTCCTCTTATTTGTTCTAAAATACCTCTATTAATTGTTGTCAATTTAGTATTATACTTGTTCTATATAACATAACATTTGGATTTAAAAAAAATATATTTTTTATGGTTTTATCTGGCACATCTGCACATCTGGAGGACTTTTTTACACATTGCTATAACTTAGTCATCTGTACTTGTTACTTCAAAGGATTTTATGGAAACAGACAGGATTTTAAGTGTAATTTGGACGATGCTGGTTCACATGAGTTCTATCTACAGTTGTAATAAAAATAAATTTAGTTTTATTCCAATCCAGCAAAAAAGCAAACAAACAAAAAAATAGCAGCAGACCTTATGTTGATTTGAAAAAAAAAAAAAAACAATAACACATACTTCTTTGACATGTTCAGCCTCAAAGGTCCCTGACTGTAATTTCTCAGGATAAAAATACAGCCAGCGTGAGATAAGCTCTGCAGCCTCGGCGTCTTTGTTTTGCCGAAGCCTCAGCTCTCCAGACGAAGTGCGCCGTGTCTCCCCTGATAAGGAGCTGACACAGAAAGCTACCTGCCAGCAGGTATTTTTGTCGCCACTCCACTGTGAAGTCACAGCAGCTGAAATTCATCATTTTTAGAAGGCCATAAAAAAAACAAAAAAACTTTTCTAAAATGCAACAGTCTGAGCGCAGAAACAAATATTGGACTGTCAGAATATGACAGGACTTCTTTTTTTTATTTTTATTTTTTCCCTCCCATCAGCAGTGAGATAATGATGACATCAGCACTTCTTCATAGTGTCCAGCCAGCTTCTCAGATAGAAGAAAATAATAACTACATCTCAGGATAACACTGTGTTGAGCTGATTTTATTTTCATTGTGCAGAAATGCAACACGTTATCAAAAGCCGAGGAAACCAGTGGGGGGGATGAATGTAATACAGCTTAGTATTAGGGCCATTGTAGAAATTTGTATTAGCTTTCTGCTTTTATGACTTTTCGGATCTGTATAAGCATTGTAAAAGATGTGCATTTTCAGATCATATACTCATTTTTATTTGTCAATAAATAGAGGTCAAAATAAAGGTCATAGTGCTTTGGAGTATTCCTCCCATAGATTTCCTCGTTTTGTGCTTAGTGCATATTATTACCAGAACACAGATAACCTGAGTAAATTTGAAAACCCTTTGACTAGACCATTCCAAAACCTTATTTGAGCCATGCAGAGGCAGAGTTCCTGGCTGTGGATCAATATACTGCTGCAGTATATTTGACTTCAAGGTCAAATATAATATGAGACTTCAATCTGTCTCATGTTATATTATCAGGACATAGTGACAATTTTAAAAAGCATGTAAGCAACATATTTTTTATGAAAGTTACATACATATAATACACATATGTATCTTACTTTGTTGAGAAGGTTCCTTCAAACAAATTTATTTGATTCTTTGGGTCTGTTAATAACTGGTCGTGTGTGTGAATAGTGAAATTAGAATCAGTTTTTCAAAAAAGTTAGTTGGGTAGTTCTCGATCCAATGATCCTTTTTACCAAATTAGGTTAGATTGGTATGGATGAGTTTATTCCACTTCCCCTTGTATAACTAAGGTTACTTTTCTCTGATATAAAATTTGCTGGATGAACTGAAGCGTGCGTATAACAAGCAATCCGACAGTTTGACGTTTCCGTTCGGCACACTGAGAATTCACAGACCCATGCTTACTCACACAGCCACCACATGCCTCCAGGTATTGTGTGACAGCTAATACAACAGAAGGACAGTTTAATTCACACCTTCTCCATATGTTGATTTATTTTTAGACAAGACGGTAAACAGTGGGTTCTTCTAAATAATAGAAAACGGTATGCAGTTAATGAGCTCTGTCTCGTTGTCCAGTAGCTTTTTGAGAATCACCACCCTAGTCGTAATTTCCCTTATTTCGCTTTTGCCATATTGTGTTACCTTTGCTATTCTGGATACTTTTCTGGTCACCTTGGCAACCACATCAACTCTTCCAGGTTATTTTATATCCTATTTAAAATAAAACATTAATATGCTTGAACAGACCTGTGTTTTTGTCTTTTCCACGTTTTGTCCTGGCCACGGCAGGTTTTGTGTTGCCATGGACACAGTGATCTGGTGCTCTGGCTCCACTTGATTAAAGTTATTTATTTTCATCTTTTATTGGCATCTAGAGCTTTTCCTGCTCTTTCCTGGGTTCTCCTCATCACAACAGCATGGCGGCTGACCAGATACTCACACACCGGAATAAATCCTGTAAAATGCTAAATAAATCTTCTTAAAGCTGTAGTATGTAACTTTATAAGAATGATCTTCCTGTATTTGTTATAACTCTCACCATGTCATGACGGATCATCTGCTTAAATGTCAAGCTCCTTCAGTTCCTCCCTAAGCTACCAATCAGCTTAGGGATTGGTAGAAGAAAATAATAACCACATCTTAGGTAGGCGGGTCTTAGTGTTGTCAATCAGTGCTGCTAAATGTGCTAATGGCAGAGATGACAAGGAAAACTGCTAATTCATCAGTGGCCATGCTAACAAGCCTTAGTTAGCATGGCCACCAGTGACGGAGGATAACTAAGACTAGCCTTATTAGCATTAGTTAGCATAATATCATTAGCCTCAGTTAACACAGTTAGATATGTTGTGGAGAACCAGCTGAAGGGCAGCAGCGAGCAAGTTGCAGGATTTGAGCACTTGAGTGATTGACGGCGTTAGGACCCTCCTCCTGGCTCTGATTGGCTGTTTGTGGCTGGTGTATTTCTGCTGTTGGTACTGGGAGCACTGGGAGAAGGCAGAGTAGCTAGATTTTTTTTTTTTTAAACTGTCACAACATGATAATTGTAACAAATATATAAAAAACATATTTTTAATAAAAGTTCCATACAGCAGCTTTAACATAGCAAGCTATAAGTGCTCCGGCGTTTGCTGTGTTAGAGCTTTTCATTTGTCAACTCTTTGGTTTCCATGGCAATTGCACAGAAACTGGGTGAATGAAGACAGAAAATCTTCAGCCTGAAGCAAAAACTACCAAACTCAGTCACATAGACCACCATGAACAACTTGCCGTGTTTTCCACCTCTATCCTCCCTACCTGTTTATTCCTCCATCATGTCTCTCTGCCCTCCTGTCCCTCGCATCCTCTCTTCCTGTCCCTGTATATGAAGCGGCGCTAACACACAGGCTTCCCTCCTCGTCCGCCCACACAGCTTTCTCTGGGAGATTCCAGCCATACACACACACACACACACACACACACACACCCACACACCGTCTAACAGACGACAGAGCGCCCAAGGTCTGGTCTTTGTGAATTATTCAGCGTGCGTTGGTGGGTCTGCACATGCATCAAAGGTCTCTTAAGGCTCATAGGAATGCTTCAGAAACTGTTGATTCACATGTTATCACTGAAAAATGTAAAATTATGTTTTGATGTGGAGCAGCAGCAGTTAATCAGCTTTCCTGACAGTTCCTCTTCCTTTGGCTTCTAATGCTCAGTGAAGAGGAATGATGGTGAGTTTTACAACTACAGCTGCTTCAGGACACCTCAACGCAGAGGGGCTTCTCTGTAATATAATCAATGTTATCTCTATGCAAAGTAACAATTCAGAAAATACTTTTAAAGATCTTACTTCGTAATTGGACAATTTCTTGACATTTCAACAATAAATTTGCTTAACATCACACCAGTCACATTATCAAACAACTAGATGTTGACACTGTCACCAACAACATCCAGAAGAAGAGGAAAACAGGAAGTGGTAGAAGGATGATGGTGTGGCATTTTTGAATGACTTATCACTTAAACAAACTCGTCCATGTGCGATTTTATTTTCTTTTCTTATTTAGTGGAAACACAGCAATTGTGAAATTGTGTGTCTTCAGTGTTGGGGGCATGTCGACAGTTTTGCGCACATTTGTAATGGAAACACGGATACTGTAACACAGACCACTACATGCCATGGTCACCTTATGATAACCTTGATTAAGATCACTATGAATTCAATTTCAGCCATCTTGCAATTAACTGAAAGATGGCTGAAATGTAATTAAAAATAATCAAACAAAAGTTGCAGTCAGTTCTTTGCTAGATTCTCTGTTAAGTTCTAATACATGTTCAAGTCAAAAAAAAAAAAAATGTTTACTTGATCCAAGTGGAGGCTGGCTTAAATGCTGATCGGACTGCACAACTAGTTGCTGCTGGAAGAGAGTAGAATGATGTCTGACAACTATCAAAATTGTAATGAAACGACTGAAACAATTCAGTCATTTTAAGTAAACGTTGAAGTCTTTTTGGTGTGAGTGACAGAATCCTACTGGTCTTTTATGTTTAGATTTTAGATTCCTAATCAGTCTTTCTGTTAGCTATGTCTAAACGGCATAGTACGAATGCATCCAGTTTGTGTTTTATCTCCTTTTATAGATACAGTCTGAGTAGTAGCTACCTTTCCACATCTGTGTTCCTAAGGGCTTCATTTGAGAAAAAAAAATCTTTAGTTATTTTGGCCATAAATACTCACTAAAAACCATTAATTCACTGATTGGAAAATGAAACATAAGAAGTACACTTGCACACAAACACATTTCCCCTTTAATATTCTCTATTCTTCAGTGAGGCCAGACAATCCCATCAGGTTTTATGAGCCTCTGAGGCCTGCTGCTTCCACTGATTCACAGAGCCGGCCTATCAGGCACATCCAGACAGCGCTCTCCAGTGTTTCCATGAATATGTGAATATCCCGCCGCTGGTTTATGTCTCCTGTGAGAACAGCCTGTTGAACCTGGAGCAGGCGGCGTTGATAGATGATGGCTTTCCCTTCTGAAGGAAAGAGGCGGAGGCTGTGATAATGTTGTGGGAGAGATGGACACGGACAGTTTCCTCCAGCAGTCCTGCTCCACCTGATCTCCACTTTGTGCTGGGAAGACGAGCAGAGACGAGTTTGACTGATGCAGCGTGAGACTGAATTGATTGATGCTCGGTGGGCTGCAGTGTCATGTAAAGTGCTATAATGTTATTCCGTGTTCAAAAACAAACATTGTTAAAGAGGAGCCATGTTGTGATGACTTCCTGAAGGGGAGTTTCAGAAAGAGCAGAAGCTTTTTAAAGAGACAGAGGCCCAATTTTAAGGTGTAAAATCACAAAGTCAAATTTCTTTTAATTAACCTCCACCCGCCCGAGCCCGGGCGATTTGCATAATTTTTTTTTATGAAAAAACATAACTCGGCCAAAAACAATGCCAACATACCCATGCCATACCTCTTTAGAATCAGGACATCTAACAGAAAACGACTATCAACTCC